>JARFOD010021010.1:0-10978 GCA_031763545.1 Mopalia muscosa
TTCCACCGTAATAAGGCTGTGTACAGTGTGAAGTGGACAACCCGTCGTCATATAAGTGAAATACCCTTGAGTACGACATTAAACACCAATCGATCAAACAAACAAAAAAATCCACTGAATAGCATGGAACCATGTAGCCACAGTTGCATATGTTGAGATATTCCGCCCTGTCAGTGTTAAATGATCCTTTGTGGTGCAATAATGGATGGGATTGCATTCAACCAAAATAAAATAACAAACAACATATCTACAAACCATTATGATTATGGCACCCTAATGTTTCTTTTTCATTGTAGAGGGATCATAGAAACTTCCTGTTGCCCTAGACAGTGCTCTCTGAGCTTAGTGGCAACATGACGTTGATCTGTTTATGTCTTTGTATTACTCCCTGTGATTGCTCCGTCTTTTCTTTGTTTTTTTGCGAGCGAAGTCAAAGGCGAAATAACCAAGCAAATAAATGAAACCATTTTGTTTTATGTTCCACACTACTCAGCTTTCTGTTGTTGGGAGTAATGTCTATGGTAACATTTTCAGGTTTGTTGCAAAGGTAAGTTTGTGTCATTTTATCCCATCGGCATGTTATGCCATTTGGATTATGTTGTTACAATGTCTAGCCCTCTGTTCATCTGTCCTTCTGTCTGTCCATATAGAAGGTGTGCATGGGCAAGTTAAAACAATGTCACTTAACACTGGATTTTCAAATTTTGGTAATATATTGGTTTCACACTTAACTACATTCATATATAAAATGGGGCAATTCAAGTCAAGTTTCTAGTGTCCTGGCAACATGACACTGGCAACCAGGGGTGGTGGTTTTTATGAGGGTTTCCACCATTTGTTCCAGCATAATTAGGCAAGGAACTATTAAATGGATAATCTGTCATCGTATAAGTGAAATACCATTGAGTACGACATTAAACCCCAATCAAATTTGGAAACACACTGGAAAAATTTAAAATGGGGCCAGTCATATCAAATTTCAATGGCAACATAATGTTACATAGTGCAAAGAGGCAATGTGAAAAATATACAAACCATGTTACAAACCTATGACCTTCTAATTTTGGATGCACAAAGATCTTACACTAAGCTGAATTATTATTTATCTGTCTATCCGTATAGAGGATGTGAACCAAATAAAATAAAGGTAATACCTCTTAACCACTGGTTTTCAAAAATTGGAAACACTTTTGTCTTACTATAAAATAGGCCTACACTCCTATTTAAAATTCAAATCAAATTCAAATGGTTTCTATGGCAACAGAATAATAATAGTGAAACAGTGACAACCTGAAAAAGATAATAATAATATTGCTTAACACGCTTTTCTAATTTCACACTCGGCTCTAATTGGATCTGACAGTTGTTATGGCTGTGTATTTATATCCTGTTTATTCTAGTAATGGTAGTATATTCCAAACACACAACACTTTAGGAATGTTAAATATTCAACAGATGACATTTTATGGTTGTCTTGGCTTTATACTCTTTGAGTATTGTTGGCTACCATCCTATAAGTTACCAAGCCCATTGTTCAGTGGTTAACTTGTTGGCCTAATAATCCTTCTTTCATGTTAACAAATAATTAGATATACTGAGAAATAATTATACAAAAATAATTATATGTATTGAAAAATAATTACCAATATCAACTTGCTTTGCTTAGCCTACATATTATACCAAATTCTTGTGGGCACGGGGAATTTTATAGCTCCTTGATAACCGTTTGAGTTTAATTTTCTGGTATTACTTTTAAAAGTTTTTAACCAAAAAATCTATCGTTTTTTTCTGATGATTTTATTATTTTTCCTGGATAGCATATCAGCATTATTATCACCAAAAATTAGAAAAATAGAATGGGAAATGCTTCACAATACATCAAGCCTTTGGTGAACTGCAATTCAATATAAGAACATGTAAGTATTATATCTACAACCTTGATCATTTTTTTCAGTAGTTGATTAAAGTATATTTCATGGAAATCAATCTTTGAAAACTAGACCATTTTGATTCCATGTTAAATGTTAGGTTTCATGTAGGCCCTACATTGTGTATTGG
This sequence comes from Mopalia muscosa, assembly GCA_031763545.1. Classification (NCBI taxonomy): domain Eukaryota; kingdom Metazoa; phylum Mollusca; class Polyplacophora; order Chitonida; family Mopaliidae; genus Mopalia; species Mopalia muscosa. The sequence continues at coordinate 2,059 of JARFOD010021010.1, forward strand.
AATATTAATTTATTGTTTATTTCTTCATCTGATAATGAATAAGGTGTATCAACAACTGTTAAGTGTATGTAAAGTGTAATAGTAAAGGATACTCAAAGTTAATTTTGTTTAAAAAAAGGAATTATTTTTTGCCATGGTTGCTTGTCTTTCCAAAGCAACATTTTGGTTTGTTGTTATAGATGTTTTTCCCATAAGATTACCACATCCATGCATTTTACAGGTTGTATACAACCAGGATGAAGGACTCTCCGATAGGCTCAGTGGGTGAGTTGTCCCCCTTTCCTTTCATTACACACCCTAGGCAAATCACCTTCTTTAATTTAAATTTGTTAGGCAAATAGGCCTTAATTTTGAATTTGTAAACACATCGGTTTAAGTTATCTTTTATTATTTTTGTTATTCACCAATATTTTCTCTGTTCGGAAGGCTCCAGTCATTGATGCTATAGGTTATTACCATGGAAACCAAATTGATTGACACTGTATAAAACATCTATGGTACCAAATTGATTTCCCTGTTTTTCCATACTTCCTTATAATGGAAATTTGCATAAGGTTATTGTTATATTGTTATATGTGTTATATTGGGTTTACTAGAACTTGTGCATAGTTGTAAAGGCTGTTGATATAGGACATTATTTCATATCAAACTGGAAGACAAAACTGACCTATACTGGTATAACTATCTACTAACATTAAGTGATTGGACACTCACAAGGATTAAATATAAACTTCATTTAATGGCATAAAGAAATGTCCTATGGGTTTTGAGGAGATAGTTTTCAGTTCAAGCCAGGAGTCGTGGTTTAGTTTGTCGAACATCAGGTATATAAGTGAGTCACTTGATGTGGCTCTGGCAATGACAGGGTTTAAGTTTTATGATGTGGTTTTCCATCATATTTAAGCAAGTTTGTTGGCTCCTCTTTTTTCACAGAAGGGGTCAACATCCCAGTCAGATTTTCAGGTTTAGGTAGATTTAGTGTTGTTCTGATCTAAGGATCAAAGAACAATTTGTTAATCTGCACATGTTTTTGCTAGAGTTATGGACCTTGCCTAGTAATATCCTTCAGATTTCATCTACCACTATTTTTTCTTTTTGTAGATAGACCTACAAGTTTATATTCAAAATATTTATAGTTGTCAAACAGTATACAGCAAAAGACCTGATGGTTTCTATGCACAGAAAAATAAACTTAAAAAACTCAAACTTTAGGTTTATCTGAAGGTGGTTGGAGGGTGCTTCCTGTTGCTCTCAGAACTAAAGGGGAGCAGGAAGCAGTTCGGTTTGTGATAAATGTATTGGGTCCTGTGATATTCTATTTTCATCCTGCTTTGTCATTGTTTCTTGCCAGTGGTGTCGAGGGATCCTTCATCCATTGGACGTGGGGGGTTGGAGGGAGCTTCATGTTGCTCTGGTGCTTTCAGAGCTAAAGGGGAACAGGAAGCCTATCTATTTGTGGTGTCTGTATTGCGTCCTGTTGTTGTCATCCTGTATTTGTCGAGTCCTGTCTTTGTTTGTTGCCAGTGGAAATACCCTTGAGTATGACGTAAAACCCCAATCAAACAAACAATCACCCATTGGGCTGGCAAGCCATTCTGTCAGTGAAATAACCTTAGGTATGAATTTAAACACCAATAAAATAAATAAACTTTATATATCTGATCGCTGAACAAAAATTTGTGTGAAAAAGATAGTACATGTAGAATTCAATTGCATGCTGATATTTGCACAGCTTCTTTAACTGCATGTAAAAGGATATTTTTGTCTGAATTACAACTTGGACTACATGGTAGCATATTGACTGGTGTTATAAAAGGTATGGTATGGGTTTCAACTGATAGTCTGAATGGGGGGCATCATTTTCTCAGACACACAGTATGTATTACGTACATGTAAAATTAAAAATGATACATGAGAAAAAAAAATTTTATGTAAAACTCAATGGCATTTCTAAGAAAGCTAAATTGTTTTCTAATATTACTCAAAAGCATGTCTAAGAAAGCAACAGTTTTTTTTTCCATGTGTAACTTAATATCAATAGAAAGCATTATTTTTTTCATATATTACTCAATAGCATTTCTAAGAAAGAGCAAATAAACTGTTGTTATGGGAGCCTTGGGAACATGTGGAATCAATTTGAGAGAGGGAGCTGTTCAAACGCTTCCCACAAATCAATAGTCAAAGGCGCCTGTATGGGGCTATGTTCTATGAATGTTTTATAATTTCAGTAGCTGAGATGATGTGGTTGGAGTTGTTTACCGTAAATGATTATCCTACTTGAAGAATGTATAGCTGCTCATATTCATTCATAATAACTTATAGTTCTGGAAACCCAATGTGTAGCTAGTTTAATAAATGATGTAATAGAATATATTCCATTTTTGTTTTGCACCATCAATTTGTACTCTGTGATACTGATGTTATTGCTGTTGTTGATCACTGTTGGTAAACCTTGGGGATCAAAATGCTACTCTCAAATTTATTATTTAGAAGATGGTTAAGATTGCATTACACCAGATTACACATAACAATATAACCTTTATTATGTGATCAGCCAGTTGCCGTGGCTTAGTGGTAGCATGTGAGCTTACTAAACTGAACCTGCTTCCATCAAGTCCGCCTGTCGACCATCAGGTATATGAACGCGTCACATGTTGTGGCTTCGACAATTGCATGGGTGGTTACAAGGTTTTTTCCTGGTTTTTTCATCGTAATAAGGCTAGGTGCGATGTGAAGTGGAAAATCTGTCATCATATAAGTGAAATACCCTTGAGTACGACTTTGAACCCCAATCAAACAAACAATCAATAAAATAGCTTTACTTCAAAATCACGGATAAACTTTAAACTTGGAATATAGCTTACTCCTATAAAGACAACAGATGATATTGGATTTCATGAAAAGTTCTCAAAACAATATTGCCATCATCGCAGAAGATGACATTTCAATGTCAACCTGATACACTTCAAATGGTGTCTTAGTACCAACTGATTTGTGTCTAATATAGTGGTTTATTTCATGATCCATCGTGAACAGTTGATTTGGAATGAATTCCTCTTCAGGTGTGTATTTTCACCAGTGATATGGCAGCTGTAGATATGTCTCAATGTCATATACATGTACAGTGATGCAACAACGTTTTCTTTCAGCCAAAACATTAATCTGTGATGTTGTGGATCAACAATTCCTTTGTTGACAATGTTCTCTGAGGAAATGAAAAGAATTTGTCCGAAAAGACCGATGTTAAGCTATGAAACCCATCTACAGTGCCTTTTTAGCTGCATAATCCAACAACAATTGATAAAAAACGACTAAAGTCTTAGTATAGATCAAATGATGTCATTATGCACTTGTTATTCGTCACAAATTAAAATACTAAAATATTTCGGCAGTAGGTCCTGACCATGGCTTAGTGCCGTGGTTAGTGTATGCATTTGCTATTCATACTTTGATATACCATTCACATGATCAAGTCCATCTGTCAACCATCAGGTATTTGAGTGAGTCACACGATGTGACTGGCAATTGCGGGGGTAGTTTCAGACATTTTTTTCTTGGTTTTCCACCATTATTCACGAACAGTTTGATGTGGACAATCAGTCGTCATATCAATGAAATACCCTTGAGTATGACGAGGGTAATCAACCAAACAAACCACCTCAAACTGTGCTAAAATTGATGATATATTACACTTACGGAAACAATCTTATTAAAATGAAAAATGTTTGTGTCTTTTTACAGCCATTCCAAAATAACGAACATACAGTCTTATTAAACGTATGACTAGGGCTAGATGTGAATACATATCTTGTTGAATTGCATATACAGTCAAATAGATAAACTAGAAAATTCAATTGGTCTATATTGTTTTAATAGTATAAAATGGGTTGCTTCATATCACTGCGTGATGGTGCCCAAAGAGCTAAGATTGATTGTTGTGGCCTCCTTTGCTTTACAAATTTGCTCATATTGTCTTATTGTACCATTGTCCTGTGATTGTCTTGTAGTTTGTAGGTATCTGTTGCCATTGTTGTCAAGAGTGATTGTCTTTACCCATAGTGAGACACCTCATTATTGGAGTGAAATGATTTGAACAGCAAGTTAAAGTCTCAAAGAATAGTTGTTTATTTGTCTATTCTCATAGTACCTGTGTTAAACCAGTGAGCAGCCCTGGTGTCTATAATTCCACTACGTGACCTGATATAGCCCTTTCTGAGCACTAATATCTCATGAGTGGCATTTCCCATGGGAAAAGATTTCTGTTCAATTTCAGTTAGTTGTTGCAATGCTGCATCTATTCCTCCCCATCTACAGGGAATTCAGGGAACAATTTTCACGACTTGTTATAGATAAGCAAGGATTTTCTCCCTCCATACCATCAGTTGAAGCTATGTTTATTTTGGGTACCCTTTTAGCCTTAAGCTCTTCTTGATGAAGTGGACATGCCAAAGCACAAGTAACCAGAGGTGTTTATAATTACATTACGTGACCTGAAATCCCAGTCTCTGCTCAGCCATATATTATAACACCGCCACAAGGCTGTGAACCATCAGGAAGTCATATTGTGTGGATGTTTTTTTATGGAAGATGATTACTCCAATCATTTAAAGACTGAAGCTGAAGCTGGGTAATCAGAAGAGATTACAATGTCAGTCAAAGCCAGAAAAATATCTTATCACTTATATTATACAGCTATAGTATTCTGCTGACTGAAATTGGAACAGATCTTTACGTGATACAGCATAACAGGTGAGGTCCTGAATTTAAACTCTGGTAGACTTTACAGGTAATATAAAAACAAATATGGCCGCCTCCATTTCATATTTTATTTTCTATAGTTAAATGTAGATATGTCGATTTTTTATTGACAAGAACATAGTTCCAAATATATCTGCTTTACCATTGCTAAATTTTAATGGCAATAAATTGTCACAAGCATTGATTTGGTGGCCCTTTTGTGCGGTGGCATTTACTGTTTTGATGTGGCTGGAATATGTGCATTTCAACAGGGATGCCATCAGCAGTGGTTACTTGGAACTTAAACAAAGATCATCTTGAGGCACAACCTATTTTCTACTTGTAGAAAGTTAATAAAATTGCATACGCTGAAGTTTAATGGATAATAAATATGTTTTAGACCTTTTTTTCAAACTTCTACATCATTATCAGGATTGTCATAAAAGTATTCACAGCCTTCAAGAACCATTATAAAGTAATAGTACAATTTAAACAACGATCAATCACCAAACCAGTGTATTGATACAGAAAGCTATAAATACCTAAAGAAAAGAATTACAGATGGTTACAGAAATTGTGACTTATCATTGTAAACCCACATGTGACTGCACCCAGTGGGCATCAGAGGTCAATGGCATTACATTTGTTCTACATGTATTTCATTTCTCATTAGGGATATTAAGGAAATTCTAACAAAATAGTTGTAAAGTGATATAGATGTAGATGGTAATTTCAGTTGACACAGCAGCCCTTTGGACTAGCATCATATGTCATGTCCAGAGACGGTCAACGAAATTGCAATAAAATCATGATGACAAGAATCTCTTAAGAAATCACATAATTAAAATGTTGGCAAAATTGATAGCTTTATTATTATTTTTTTACTAAAAACTCTACTGAGAAACAAATTTGACCCCAAAAAACCAACAGCTACCTCATAAATTTCAAGTGTTTTTTTATGTCCTTCTGGACATATTCAAATTGATAATTTCCCTCATTTCCGACTATGGCAGTGCCTAGAAGATCAAATCTGAATCAAATTTGAATCGACAATTTTTATGGACAAAGCTAGCTTGGTTGAACTATAGTGGATTTTTCACCCGTTGGCTTCTGAAATCTCATGATTTGTGAGATCTTGTTGTAACTGTAAGCATGTTTATTAGAGCCAACTTGGACAGCTATCATATCAGGTTATTTAGTTTATTGACAGATTGTTGTCTTGGGATGGTAGCTGACTGATTTGGTTTAAAATGATTAATGTGTTCTTAAGGGATTAGTATTGGGGAAGAACATCAATACTCTCTGGTCATGTGGTCCACAGAGACCACTCATAAAACCACTTTAACAGGCCGATTCCCAGCTGATGTGTACACAGGGCTGATTAAAGCAACCCCAGTCCCAGGACCACACTCCTGAACGTTGTCATTAAACTATTGGGCTGTTGAGTTGTACATGCAGCCTTTATGATCGAAGGGATTCATTTAATTGTGTTTCCACTCGACTTATATATAAAGTGTCAATAAGTTTCCATTTTGAATTACATGTATGAAGACGACCACTTTTACACAAGAACATAAAGATGTGGGCTGTGTTAAGTGTAGTTGATCTAAAGCACATCAAACTTTGAGGAGAGCAGGAGATAGGTCAGAACATCTCGTCATTTAGAGAGATTCCATTGTTTTAATTTGTTTAGGCTGGTAATGCCACATCTTTTTGGTTGTATGGTTTAACCAGAAGTTAGATTTGTCAATAATTCACTTGTTCCGAAGGATAATACTATATACACATACACCTGACTTAGTATACTATCAGTTAAGTTTTACAAGTGCAATATCTCCTTGTTTTCAAGGAGCAGTTGCTCGTACAGTTGATGACAAATCAGAAAATATAAAACAAGATTGATCCCTACGATTAGTCGTCGAAGGGTCAATTTGCTTGAGATTTCTTTACATTGTATGACATCTTAAAAATCATAACATATATGCATACACATTTAAAGGTTCAGACCGTTATTTCATAATGATGGGCTCTAAACCAGTTTCCTCAAAACATATCCAGATGTCCAGCAAGACCTTCAATTTACCCATTTTTTCTGGTTACGGGCAGTTTATTAGAGAACGTAGCAGGGCTCTCTTAGTTCTAGAAGAAGACTCATTTTCTAACATGGCAAAACACTTTACATTTTACAATTGTAGTAGTGTAACTGTAGAATACACAGGGTGTCATAGAAATCCAGTTTAACTACCCCAAATGGCACTCAAACAAGTTACCCCCAAATGGGTAGTTAAAGCTGGAGAATAATTCAATTTGAGACATTTTAACCCATCGTTTTTAAAAACTCAACTATTTGTAAGATACGATTTCTTATGTTTGAGTATTATAAAAATGAGTAGTTGAGCATCAAAACATGAAAAAAATTTAGTATGACATGAGCATAACACAAAACAGCGAGGAGGCAAACAAATCTTGAACACGTTTATTTTATCTGGTAACTGTTAAACGCATAACAGTACATTGAGGATAGAGAAATTTGTTTTTCTAGTCCCTGTAGAAACATGAATAACTGTGTTACAACCAAGCAAATCCGCTAATTCTTATGTTATTCAGTTTAGTTCTATCTTTATTCCCCTTGAGTATTCTTAAGGGGATTAGTAGTGAGGAAGGCCATCAATAATGACTGGCCATGAATTCTCCCTGACCAGCTATAATACCACTTAAACAGACCAGCAGCCAATTGCTCTTAAAACATACTACAATTGATTTTGCCAACCCTAAGGAATTAAATATGTTACCCTTGTTGTTGCCACTTTATGCCCCTGCCTCTGACGCAGTAAGAATGAATGTACTAATTATACATAATAAGGAACAGATCAAAATATCGAAGTTGAATTCATGAGCAAAAAAAAAAAACCTCTTGTAAGGCTGTATTGATTATTTCTCTCCACACTTTCAATGTCATTATGTTCTGAGCCCCAAACAAATGGAAACTTCTCAATGTAGCCTATGTTCATCAGTTGATTTGAAAAGCAAATGCATGTAATAAAAAGGGCAAAATTTGTAAACAAAGTCAATGTCATGGCTAACCAGATCCTTTTTTTTTCTGAAAGTGTCCATACCCTGCTTTAACAAATTCCATCTAGACAAGGGCTCATACCATGTCTAGCCATATCCTTTCTATTAAAAAGAGGCACCATACCTTGGCCAAACAATTCCTTACTAAACAAGGGTTCATACCATGGCTTACAGATCCTTTTTTAGACAAGGGCTCATACGATGGCTTGCCAGATCCTTTCTAAACAATAGCCTAAACCATGCCTAACCAGACTCTTTCTAAACAAGGGCCCTTACCATGGCTAACCAGATCTTTTCTAACTAAGGGATCATACCATGGCTTGCCAGATCCTTTCTAAACAAGGGCCTAAACCATGCCTAACCAGACCTTTTCTAAACAAGGGCCCTTACCATGGCTAACCAGATCTTTTCTAACCAAGGGTCCATACAATGGCTTGCAGATCCTTTCTAGACAAGGGCCCATACCATGGCTTACAGATCCATTCTAACCAAGGGCCCATACCATGGCTTATAGATCCTTTCTAGACAACGGCCCATACCATGGCTTACAGATCCTTTCTAGACAACAGTCCATACCATGGCTTACAGATCCTTCTAGACCATGGCCCATACGATGGCCAATTAGATCCTTTCTAAACAAGGGCCCATACCGTGGCTTACACATCCTTTCTAGACAAGGTCCATACCATGGCTAACCAGATCCTCCAAGACAAGGGCCCATACCGTGGCTTACACATCCTTTCTAGACAAGGTCCATACCATGGCTAACCAGATCCTCCTAGACAAGGGCCCATACCATGGCTAACCAAATCCTTCCTAGACTAGGGCTCATACCATGGCTAACCAGATCCTTTCTAGACAAGGGCCCATACCATGGCTTACAGATCCTTTCTAGACCAGGGCCCATACCATGGTTAATCAAATCCTTCCTAGACAAGGGCCCATACCATGGCTTACAGATCCTTCATAGACAAGGGCTCATACCATGGCTTATAGATCCTTTCTAGACAAGGGCTCATACCATGGCTTATAGATCCTCCTAGACAAGGGCCCACACCATGGCTTTCAGAACCTTTCAAACAATGGCTCATACCATGGCTAACCAGATCCT
>JARFOD010021021.1:0-10977 GCA_031763545.1 Mopalia muscosa
AGTGTGAAGTGGACAATCCGTCGTCATATAAGTGAAATACCCTTGAGTATGACGTTAAACACCAATCAAACAAACATATTGTTAGTAACAATAGCAATTTTTGATTGTTCATGTTCTTTTGTAAACCAACTTTTGGGGATGATTAAAACATTGATGCTTGAATGTTATGTTTTCAGACTACTGAGACGTATCACTTTGATTTATTTCACGTGGAAAGGACAGGCTGTTCTTCCTCTCTCTTGGTCTACACAGAGAACATACAGTTTACCACACCCAGTGATGACCCACCTATAGATTACCTGGTTACTGTATCTGAAGACTATCACCTGGAGGGAATCTTAGAAACCATCCAGCTGACAGATCCATTCTCTGTGGGACCTACATTCACTGTTCAAATCTCTAGAGGTAAGATTCTCTCCCGGTACACTTAAACTGTTAACGTAAATATATATACTGATTATTGTATTGTCACACATAATATATTTCTCATAAAACAGTGGCTTCACATTGTTCATGATGCAAATCTACTTTCTTTTTTTTTTTTTTTTTTTCCTTTTTTTAAAATTAATTCTTAAATTTGCTTTCTTTCCAGGAAATGAGGCACGTCATTTTAATTTGACGTCAAGCACTGCAGGTAACATAGCTGCTAGTGCTGCCCCACCAACCGCAATTCTTAACTACACCACTGTGGCTGGATTCAATGTCTCATTTGTTGGTAAGTTTCCCATTCTGTTGTGTGTCTCTGATTCACACTATTTCATCAGGAACAAGCTTACCATTAGTTAATCAGGGTTTATACTGTGTATACTATCTGGCAGCATCGGCAGTTCACTATTCTAGTCAGACATACTTTATCTTGTTTGTCTTGGATTGTGCTGTCATAGAAGTGAAACTATACAAAGTAGAACAATAATCACCAAACATACCAACAACTGAAGCTAAAAAAAACAACACAGCCTTACCTGAATGTGATTTAAATTTTGATGCATTGTTTTAGTCTCTGACATAAAATCATAATTCTATTAAAGAGATGTGTTAAAAAATCTTTAATGTTGACTAAACTACATTGTAACCAAAAATAATGAAAATACTGTACATGAAAAATCATAAATCATTCATGATAAGTAAATCTGTTTGTTTTGTTAACAAGAATGTGATGTGAGTCCAGTGGTCACCCCAGAGCCTAACAACCCAGCAACCGAGACATTCACACTGACCACCCAGTCTGCTCTACTTACTCTCTCTACCTCACTGGACTTTGAAGTGGCACAGTCTTACTTTCTGTTACTGGAAGTCAGTGACCCAGGTCTTTCACTCACAGGACAAATCACTGTAAAGGTATGGTCAAATCTGTCATCACATCCTGCTACTGGAATTCAATGACCCAGATCTTTGAGTACTCCACATTTCTTCAATGGATGTTCTTACAACGAAAAATGGTCTTAAAAATAGAGATTATTGAATGTTATACATTGAATAACAACACATTTTATATATTTTTCTTGGCATGACTCAACATATTCTGAATATTCCTAAAAAAATCCCACTACATTCCCAACACTGTTTAGTTTCTAGCTTTTACTGGTATATAACATTGATCAGATTGTATTTGTTCCATTTCAGATATCTGTGACTGATATAAATGACAATTGTCCAGTGTTACCTCAATCTTCCCACTCTTTTATCCCCATACCTGCTCTTCAGGTAGCCCCCTTCATTACTCTCAGTGCCACTGATGCTGACAGCACAGTCAATGCAGAGCTGATATATTTACATTCAGCTATCCTCGAGGAGTAAGTATTTTTTGTCTTAATTTCTATCTATAGTTTATGTTTATTCAACAGTTCATGTTTATCTATCTGATCTGGTGGGCAGTTGGGTGTTAGCTTGCTATGGCCCTGAGTGAGTGTTGGGAGAGAGCTTCCAGTTGCCCTTGGGCTCTCAGAGCTAAAGGACAATTTATATTAGATTTGTTTTGTGATGTCATTGTATTACGTCCTGTGGCTTACTATATTTGACCTGTGATGTCAGCAAAAAAAGTTACACAACACTGCCACTGATTGTCATTCATACAATCCATTAAGCTCACAGTTAAATATGATACATGGGGTTTCAACATTAGTTTAATACAAATTATTACAGCACACTTGTTGAGGAAAAATCAACGAAAGGACTTTTACTGCTTGATCATTTAATTGTAGTTTGAATTGAAGTTTTAAAATTTTAATAAATTAAATAATGTAATTGTTTTTTACTTGAGCTGATAATTGTCTCCGATCCTTGACAGAATACTATTCCTCAGAGCACTGAACAGAATTCAAGGAACCAAAAATCAAATCATTTTACCCCATTTTTTACAAGAGTTTTGTTCTGATTTCTTGTTTTTCAGTCCTGTGGTAGAGTTTAATGCCACTCAAGACTTGTATGATTTCATTTATGTGAGGAACACCACCTTGACATTTGACCTTGTGGTGATGGATAAAGGGTCACCCCCAAGAGGAACCACGACTACAGTTGAGATAACTTTGGGCAATAGCTGTTTGGTCGATGCTGACTTCAACAACATTCCTTATTATATCAATGTTAATTCAACAACAGGGGAGGTCACCCTCAGAATACCAGGCTATTACGTCTACAAATTTGGTATGCTATTCTGTATCATACATAGATATTTGTCTTCCGACGGATGGTTTTTTAGTGGATGATTCCAATACAAATAGACACAATAGAAGGAATAAGCCAAAGTTGTCTCTGATTGGCTCCTCTTTTAATTTGTTCACTTCAATGATTTAATATATTTTTTTTAACCGTGCCTTTGCCTGATAAATACCTATGACACATTACCATGTATCACAATTCAAAAAAACTAAAGTTCTATCATGGTCAAATGTTTTTGGTGCTGATTAATTGGATAGTTTCTTTTTCTGCCTGTACAGCCTGTTTCGATGATATTGGCGTTTCGAGTGGGCTTATCCCAGACGATTACATGTCTGCGTCTTCATCCCAGAGTTCTCTAACATTACCAGCCAGGGGCAGACTCAATCTTAATGCTTCTACAGGTTTGTCACATTTTATCCCAGACCCATCTGAAAGTTATATATATTTGTGTGATTCAGGTAAGTTTCTAATCAAAATCAGATAACTGAGTTCCTGCTATGATTTAAAGCTATGTTTCTAACAAATTCCATACACAGCAGGGGGCAGCACCGTAGCTCTGACAGTTACAGTCTGGAATGGTAAACCCTTTTCAATGTACCAACCATGGGTTCTAGGTCGCTGTGTCATCCAAGGTATAAAAGGAAGGATTTCCAGCGACTATTTCAGGGGATATTGCGCATTGATTATAATAAGTTTCTTCTTGGTTTTTCCACATAATATTGACCAAACAAAGTCATCATATAAGTAAAATACCATAGAGTAATTGTTTACCACCAATCAACTTGAATTAATAATTATAAATCAGGTTGTCTGTCTGTATTATTTATAAAAACACTAACTCTAGAACTGTTTTTGCTGTGTGTTTAGTTGAGCTTGGTGGTTTGGCCGGAGGATGGCTGGCTGATGTCCTGGATACCAACCAGTATATTCAACTTGATTTAAAAGAAGCCTACAAGTTCACTTCTATCCAAGTTCAGGGCAGAGAAGATGATGCCCAGTGGGTCACTACATTTCAAATATATTACAGCGATCAGGAATCTGGGCCCTGGAACCTGTATACCAATACTAGTGGTACCTCAGTAAGTCTATCCTACCTCCAAGTCCTACATCTGATGAATAAAGAATAAAACTTATCATTGACTCAGTAAAATGTTTATAATCAGAAATAATGCTTTTAGGTCTTGCTGAACCCGCTGGTCGATTTTCACAAAACATGGTGTATTTAGTCTCTTATGCAGAAGAATGACAATCTGTACTATGTATATGTATATGTCTTTAGAAAGCTTTAATACACAGGGATTGTTTTCTGAATGATGAAGAATTCCATCCTTCTTTATTCCAAGAATTTGTTCCTCTCTTTAGTTTCAATGTTGTTCTTTCTTTTCTGTTTTTATTTTTTTCAAATGTTTTTTACAGGTGTTTGATGGTAATTCTGATCAGAATGGTATATCTCGTGTTTACTTTGACCCTCCCATATTGTCACAGCTGATCCGAATTAACCCACAGTCCTGGTACGGTCATATTGCTCTGAGATTTGAAGTGAATGGATGTCAACAGTCTCAACAACTCTACTGTAAGTCTCTGGTAATATCTTGTCCTTTGTGTGAATGTGTCAGTGGTGCATGGGAGATCTATGTGAGGTTAAGGGCAACTCAAATACCCTTTAACAACTGAAGTTGCTCTCTGAAAAAGGTCAACGTTTCTCTGGCTTAGTTGGGCCTGTGGCTTAGTGGTTAGCGAGTGCGCTTTCTAAGCCTACTTCAATTGAGGTTCACAGGATTGAGTCCCTCTGTCAACCTTCAGGTATATGAGTGAGTCAGAAGATGTAGCTCCGGCATTTACAGGGTCGGTTTTTATGAGGTTTGATCCAGGTTTTGCACTGTAATAAAGCATGGAACAGTGTGAAGTGGATAATGCATTGTCATATAAGTGAAATATAAACAATAACAAACAATCTCTGGCTTAGGATGTTCTGAGCATGTTCATGCTATCATCAGTTATGCATGTTACACAGGAGGAGCATTTTACAGTAGAGCAAATCTACTTCTCCTGTAATATTGTAACTTGTGTTTCCTGGGTATTTGGTGTTATCGTACACCCATTAGCAGGACTTATACACCAATCAATCAATCCATCGATCTCGCTTTAAGAAGTTATCTATTGCTTATACCGGATGATACAGCATGTCAGGGTTGTCCCCTATGTTGTTTTATGAAATGCTGTCATGAATTTTCTAAATTTCTAATGTACCAGATGATACAGCGTGTGAACGTTGTCCCCCATGTTATTATATGAGATGCTTTCTGTTGTCATGATTTGTTTAAATTTCTACTGTTCATACCAGATGATACAGCGTGTGTGTTGTCCCCTATGTTATTATATGAAATGCTGTCATGAATGTTCTAAATTTTTAATGTACCAGATGATACAGCGTGTGAACGTTGTCCCACGACATACTACTGTGAAGGTGATGGGGAGGAGAAGCCATGTGGGAGATGTTCCGATGTGGCTAATGACACCTCCTGTGATGTGTCACCTACTGAACACTCGTTTGGAGCAGCGGACACCTGTAGCCCCTGCCCTTCAGGATGGGTCAGTTAACGCCACAAAATATTATCAGTCAGCTTAATATAAATTACACCTTTCAACTGAAAACATCTGCAGGAAAAACTGAAAACATGTTTTTAAAAATTCAACCTTACATAAAACAACCACTTGCTAAATGAAGAAATTTTGTTGACTGCCAAGTATTTATATCTCTGGAAGGATTATCTGGTAAAAAGTGAATCTGTGTTTTCCGTTTCCCTATATTTGCCTATTTGCCGAGAAGAGAATTGATGTTTGCTTTACTCTTGTCTTGTTTGTTGACAGTTATGTGTTGGTGGTTATGCCACACCTTGTGAGGATCTGTATTACAACGAGTGTAACAGTACATACTGCCCAGATACCTGTACACTTTGTGAGAACGGTTACGCTTGTCGAGGAGGACAGAAATACCTCTGTGAGCAGGGAACATATGCTGACCAGCCCATGTGTGAGTAATTTATTCTTGTTCAAAATAAATAGATATTCATTTATTACTATTTATTATACATTGTCTTCTCACAAAGAATTAAAGATCTGTCAAATTCTAAACAATATCCTAAATCACCCCAAATTCCTCCATAAAATTAATATTTTTGGAAGCTATTTAAAAGACTGGGTGAATTGTAACTTGTTTTAGAGGCATAAATTGTGTCTGAGATGCAGGTGATAATTAGTCCCCCACCGGGAGGTGGAGGGGACTATAGGTTTGCACCTTGAGTGTCCATCCGGCCGTCCGTCCATCCACTCAGATCTTGTCCGGGCTATTCCACTTTTTTACGCACAACTTGGCACAAAGGTACAACTTGGGAAGACAGAGTGTCGCATAAAAATATTGGGGTCGTGGCGTCAAGGTAAAGGTCACGGTGTCAAGTCTTAGTTTTTTGTATGGTTTGGTTGTCCGGGCCATTTCTTACAAACTATTTCATACAGCAATCTCAAACTTGGCACAAAGGTACAACTTGGGAAGCCAGAGTGTCGCATAAAAAAGTTGGGGTCCGTGGGGGAGTGGGTTGGTCAGTCCTGCAGAATACTCCCTCGACTTCCTCAGTCGATCGTAAGAGACGAGAAAAGAGGAGGTTTCTGTTGCCCTGGTGTTCTCAGAACAAAAGGGAACAGGAAGCTGATTTGTTTGTACGTTTTATTTTTGTCTCCGTGGTCATATAAGTGAAATACCCTTGAGAAAAAGGTTAAACACCAATCAAACAAACAAACAAATCGGTTGTATTTATATATTAAACCTGCATTTTTTTGGTAATACCTGCATCTAAAATTGGTCTCACGTAACTTGTGTCTATAGATGTTTCCCTCCCTTTAACAAAGCGGGCCTGCACCCTGGCTTGTTAGTAAGAGCGTCTGACTGGCGTGGCTACCGATCCTGCTTCAATGTACCAACGGGGTTCGATCCCCAAGTGGACCTGCTTAGGTACAAAGGGAGTCACATGGGTGACTCCACATCGATTTTCACAGATCATTTGAAAGACATGAAAGTCAACACATTTTATTTAGGATAGCCTAAAAGACAACCGTCCTTAATTTAAAAAGTACTCGTGGGGGACTATGGATTGCCCTGCAATACTTCATGCTTGTTTTTGAGTTAGAAAGCATCAAAATTTTTCAGAAAACATAAATTTGTTTAAATACATGCTGTAATATTGTCACACAAAGGAAAGAAGTTAAGATTAATCAGAAACGAAATTTAAAGTGATTAAGGTAGGGTACCTGTGAAGCTAATGTCTCAGAATAGCTGTGACTTTTAGATGGCCACTTCTGTACAAGTCATGTCAGAGGCTCATCGGTTTTACTCTTTATGTGCCACCATGGATGGACAGGTGTTTTTATTTATTCTATAAAGTAATGATTGTAGGATCCTTATCACTCCAGTACCTTTGTTGGAATAAAATTCACCTGTCATTAAGTTTCAAGAAGGGTTATAGCTTGTGTGTTATGTCCTTTAAGTTTAGAGGAAAGAAAAACCCTCAAAATCTTGACATCGTAAAGGCACAGCCAATTTGGGATTTCAGTGGTACTCGAGAAGACATTAACTCTTTAAGTGGCATTTAGAAGTCGGTTACACATTAACACAGGAACACTTATAATGGATTAACAACTTCTGGGTTTATTAGGACGACGTTTCAGTGTTGTTTCTTATACCGTTATCAAGTCAATGACAATTTTACATTAACATTAACAAGAAAGCTTCATGAAGCCACCCAAATAAAAAGAGTAAAGCCACAGATCAACAGAGACCAAGAACTGTTTTTCCCCAATGCCTATGACACACTAATCCTTGAAGAACCCCTTTAAGTGTGAAGCCTCACTAACCCAATTTCAACCCAGTTGTTGTTATTTTTATACCTTGTTTCCTTGCTACATTTGTTATTATAATTGATCTGTTACTCCAAATATGTATATAAATCCAATGTTAATCTAAAATTGTCATTGACTTGATAACGGTGTAAGAAACAACACTGAAACGTCATCCTAATAAACCCAGAAGTTGTTAATCCATAATAAGTGTTCCTGTGTTAGAGATGACATTACTTCGCTGAACACAAACCATATGTTGTAAGGATTGCTATGTTCTGTTGGCAGTGTTCTGTGCGAGTTGTCCACCAGGCTATTACCAGGATGAAGTAGGTCAGTCCACATGTAAGCTCTGTGCCAGAGGGTACTACAGCTCAGACCACAAAGACAAGTGTGACCATTGCCCTGGTGACACGTATTCCCTCGGTGATGGGAGCAATTGTCAGGGGTGTTCAGGCGAGTCAGAGTGCCCGTGTATGGCAGCAACCAGCCCGTGCTTTTCCTCAGAACTTTGTCATAATCTTGGCAGTGGCACCCATGAATGTGACCCTTGCCCTGAGGGTTATGTAGGTAATGGGGTTACCTGCACTGATATCAATGAGGTAACTTGCTGAATAGCACATAATATCATTAGTTACTATATTCTTTAAGTTTTATGCTACTCACAGTAACGATATTTCACCCTCCTTTTAAGTATGCCATTTAAAAAAATACGAAATTCAATTAGGGAGCCACTATAAACACTGACCATAATATTAAATGCAATAAGAAAATTAACCTTGGACAGTTACTTTACTGTGACTGTCCTCCTCTTTTCGTTGCATGTGTATAGAATGTCACATCAGAATGAATGTCACCCTCAGGGTAATTTATAACTATTGAGTCTCAAAATTTTAACATAATCTGTTACTTTGTTTATCATCCAATCTTTTACTGATGAACAATATCCTACACAGTCAGGGTGAATATTCAAATAGTAAGTCAACATTCATTTGTGTTCTACATTTAGCGAAAATCCGATTAAAAGCTAATATTATGTTAACTGTTTTTTGTTTAAAATGAAAGGAATTCATGATTATTATAAGATGATTATTTTGCATTTTATTCCCCCTGTACATTGTTATTTCAGTGTGCAGAAAATTCACCCTGTTGGAATGTCTCTGCCTGTATTAACACAGAACCTGGCTATCAATGTCTGGAGTGCCCCACTGGGTACCTCGGGACATTTGAAGATGCCTGGGCATGGAATTATACCCGTCGAGTATTTCTACTAACCAATCAAATACTAGCTCCTATCCAGTACCAGACGTGTGATGATGTGGATGAATGTGCTGTTAACAATGGTGGATGTGACATTAACTCTCGGTGTATCAATACTGTAGTAAGTTAAGTCAGCATTATACTGTTAGTGTGAAAAAGACCGTAATCATCTGTTTCTGTGTTCAAAATCTTCCGTGTGATCATGTGTTTTTATGTTATATGGTTCACTCCCTGGTTAGGGGTAGCGTGCTTCAAGCTTAATCATCTTTACATAGCACTTGAGGAATATTAGTTTACCAGTGACACAGAACTCTTCACATTTCAAGCTTGCATTAGTGTGAAGTACATAGCTGTCATAGAAGTCAATTACACCAACCAATCTTTTATATAACAACTGTGAATTTCTTCACCCAGACTTTATTTTATGGACTTTCCGTATTATCAAAGGCACTATGCTGAACAGAGATAAATTTGTAGATATTATGTGAATAAAAAATTATATTCATGTGTTCAAGACAAGGCCTTCTATTATTTTATCGCTGTTCTCACCCAATGGGGTAAGTTAAATTGTTTGGGGAATTCTAATTAGTCTGTATTTATCTCATTTTAGGGTAGTTATAGTTGTGGATTTTGCTCTGACGGTTATGTCGGCTCAGAGGTATCGGGCTGCACACCTGCAGATTTTTGCACCTCTAATCAACACACCTGTACAGGCAACGCACAATGTGTTTACCTGGGACCTGGACAATTCAAATGTCGAGTAAGTAATTGTAAAAAAACAAAAAGGTTTACAGTAAGCATATTATAGAGTACATGTAGTTCACAAGACTTTTCAGATTAACGGGATTGCCATAGTTTAAACAGCTTTTGTGTTTAATTTGTCAAAAGTTTTATTTATCAAAGGCCGCCAAGTAATGGTGTTGAATACCAGCCTATACTCAATAGATCTATCGACCCACCAGCCAGGGGATCAAATGTAAATCAATTTCAGACACTTCTGACTTGGCAGATTCTAAGTAGACATCTATCACATATTTGTTAACCTAGATCTATAATTAAAACTCATGAGTGTGAATAAGGTTATTTATACCAATAATAGTAAATATTATGTGTTTGACAGTGCAGTGAGGGTTATGCTGGAAACGGTGATCTATGTGGTGTGGACTCGGACATGGATGGTCACCCTGATCTCAGCCTCACCTGTCCAGATGTCGGATGTAAACGAGTAAGACCTATTTCACATGTTAAATAAACATGATAAATTAATCCTTTTTGTTTCTACAGATATTTATTTCTATGGGCTGAATGTTCATCTGATTTATTGTTATATGTGCTTCCTCAAATGCCCTCTTTCTTCCTATTTCTTATTTCTAATCACATAGCAAACCAATGATAAAGTGAAATAAAAACGCTGTTGATTCTGTTCTTCAAACATTTGTAAACATTGTAAATTAAATTAAATGAAGGAATAAAATTCCACCACCTTTATTTGCTATTTTAAATGATGTTTTTGTTTTCCTCAGGACAACTGTGTATCTTTGCCTAACAGTGGTCAGGAGGACTCTGACGGGGATTTTCTGGGAGATGATTGTGACGAGGATGATGATAATGATGGTATTTATGACACACAGGTGAGTAGTATATAAACAGCTGGTCCTCTTCCTAATTAATCATGTTAATATGATTGTTCTGGTTATCAAAAGTAACAGCCATCAAACTTCAGAATAATGGTATCATTCTGACTGATAGGTTGCTACAAAAAATAAATCCCTCCTCTTTCTGGATTATTACAGTTAATTTCATCTTAACAGTATATAGGTTATTTTTGCATGACCTTTCCTCAACGTGGGTGGGTGGTTGGAGGGACCTTCCCGTTGTCCTGGGGCTTTCAAAGATATAAAAGAAGAACAGCAAGCTGATCCGTTTGTGATGGCTATGTATTGTCCTGTGAGTGTCCTGTATTTGTCCTATGAAGTCATTGTTTGTCGCCAGGGGTCTTGGGTGTGGTTGCATTAGCACAAGAAGAAGATTAACTTTCCAAAGCGGCAATTATAGTTTGGATACACGACCGCCATCAAATAATCTTGAGCATGTCATAAAACACACATCAATCTAACTACAGTGTGAAGATAACGTCCTTCGATTTTTGTTACTTTCTGGACGTGTCAC
>JARFOD010021032.1:0-10977 GCA_031763545.1 Mopalia muscosa
TTGGTGGCCGTTGAGTGGGATGTCTGGTTTGACTGTTGAACTGTTTGTTGGGGGCCGTTGGGCGGGATGTCTGGTTTTACTGTTTCACCATTTGTTGGTGGCCGTTGAGTGGGATTTCTGGTTTGACTGTTTAACTGTTTGTTGGTGGCCGTTGTGTCGTCGTTATAAGTAGCTTACAAGTGGTCTATAAATAGAAAAATATGTGTGTTCTTGCATGTTTAACTATGTGAAGTTTACCTAACATTCTGCCATCTTGTTACTACCGGAAATGCAGATTACAAGCTGTACCCATCACTTCTTTTTATTTCTAATTATTCGTGGCTTACTGGCTAGTGAGTCACTTACTAAGTTACTTCGAGTCATTATTCACAGGATCGACTCCATCTGTCAACATTCAGGTTTTTAGTGTGTCATACGATGTGGCTCGGGCAATCACGGGAGTGGTGTTCACGAGGTTTCCTCCAAGTTTTCTGTCGGAATTAGCCAAGGAACAGTATTAAGTGGACAATCGTCTTCATGCTAGTGAAATACTCTTGAGTATGATGTTAAACCCTAATCAGTCAAACAAACTAACAAGTTTCTAATTATCTTCTCATTAAAGATATTGATATGGCTGGAGACATTGTTAACCTGTGAGAGCTGCTTGATATGGCTGGAGACATTGTTAACCTGCGAGAGCTGCCAATACAGGACCCAGCAACGAACCGATCGGCTGCGAATTGAACACCTCGTGGTACCACCGTTGTATTTTGAAAAAAATCTGGAACGACGGGGAGAATCGTGACCTTTGTGAACCGGATCGTACAACTCCATGAAATGCGTCCATCATACGACCGTACGACTCCGTGAATGGCGTTCCTGGTACGTTCGCTCGTTTCCAGTAACTGGGTCCAAAGAATGACCGTAAAACCAGAAACCAAGCTTGTTTCTGGTCATTATTTGTTAAGAATAAATGGAAATTTATTTGTAGGATATTTATGATTCTCTGGGAAATTAATCAAAGGAGGTATTATTATACTACATAATAAGCCGTCTTATCCTCCGTGTCGAATAGGATATCTAGTGTCTCATTCTGGGCCTAATCTGCTGTTTAAAGTTTACCTCAAAATTATTATTTTTTACTTCATATATTCAGCAAATATAGATAAAATAAATACAACATTAAAATAAATAAGGGCTTTTGGATACTAGTCTTTGTGTTGACCACAACATATTAAACAGTAGCGTAATTTTTTTTTAGGGGGGATGGGGGGTTGGGGAGGGGGTTATTGTTTTTCTGACAAATATATGCACATCTGACTGACCTGTGAAAATTAACTTAGATTCTATAGGGTAGGTCAGCGGCATTTCAGATGATCAACATCTGAAAAGTCGGGTTTCAGTTTATATTTATGACCGTCTCGGCGTTCTCTGTGTTAAAAGGGAAGAATTTGTTTTTCTGTCTGTTGATCATGTGATCTGTCAACTTTTATCTATTTACGTGTATATGTGGCATTGTGAACGGTGTATAGTGGTTGCCAATTGAATTCCACCGGTGTGTCTACCCGTCTTAACACGCAGGGGTCTCAAGCTGTGAGCACTGTAACATAATGAATGGACTCGACGGTAAAGGATTCCGTCTCTCTATTCACACATCGCCAATCTCGCCTATTCCAGTATGAAGAGCCTTTGTACGCACAGCAGTAAACGAATGAAATAAATAGAAAGAATGTATAGAAAAGCTGACAGTCAAATTGACGGCCTCAAACACCAGAAAGGACTTGTTTCCAGAGAATATCATCAACTAGGTCAAGGGTCACCACCCGTCACGTGACAGCCACTACACTTTTAAGTACAAAAAACCTGGCAATGCACCAATAATTGTAATTGGAGTCGTTTTGATTACGAACAAAACCAGTTGAAATATTTGGCTTTTCTTCGGTAGAATCATACTCCTCCTGAATATATCTATTTCTGGATTTATATTTATTTCTATCTCTCCTAAATAAACGCAGATCGATTTGGCGAAACGGTGGAAGAAATATAAATAGTGAATCTTCAATTCACGGAAATAGCTTTTCTAAGTAAAAGTTAAATATTTTCAACATTGCTTCTCACGCGAATAACTATTAAAATATATAATCAATTTCATGATAAATTTGTTGATCAATGGTTTAAGTCAAGACTTGGTTGGTGCGAGCAGTGACTGACCCACGGGCACTGTGGTCAATAATCCCGTCCCCTCCATAACGTTGTTATTGTTATACAGACAAAAGGTAAATGGTTCTCCTCCTCACGACGGGATTCACCGGGGCATCAGTCTCCGCCTTGATTGACCTTTCCCACCCAGCACTATTGGTCAAAAAGACATTCTTCTGTGATTAACCCACCCCTACACGATCAACCCGACAACAACCCTATCTACCTCCTGTCATCAAAGCATGTTGTCAAGCAGAAATTGTTCCTCCACAAACTATAGAGTCGGGTAGACATTTAAATAGTTCTTCATCCAAGTCAAAGCGGCTCGCTGAAGTGTCTAATTTTAGGATACACCAATATAGTTTTCGAATGAAATGGTCCATGTAATAAAGGCGGATGTTTTAGACATAAGCCCTCCCGGATGTTTTGTACAGATAAAGTTCTTTTAAAACATTTTATGTTGTAACATACAAACCAATGATATGTTTGCTTTAATTCTCACGTAGTTCTCACGCAGTGATAAACTTATGGAATGGTCAAGAAAGGCACCTCACATGATCAACCTAAGGAACAATATCGCGAAAAACCTGATAATCCGAACAGCTATTATATTAATAATAATATGGCTTCAAAGAACTTTGAACGTGCTCTGTATTATGAAAACACACTTTGTATGGGTTCAAAACTATTCGCTACATAAAATGAGTAGCAGATTTCATCTCATATGTCTGCATGTTAAGAGAGTTGGGACTGGTTCTATGAGACTTAGACTATTCAATTCCCATATGGTGTGTGTTTAGCGTATTTCGTCTAAACAAAGTACTAAATTTTATTATTTGTCTACTTTATTGTGGACAATGTTCAATATCACATTATGTTATGGACGCAAATATTTAGCTTTTTGGTAATATAATATAGAATAATTCTTCATAGTTGAAAACTATACTTTGCTGAGATCTTCTTTCTTCATCACTGAAAACTTTCCAGCCTTTAGCACCGAAAATTATCTAACCTTCATATAAAACCTTCCTGCCTCCACCGCTGAAAACTTTCCAACTTCCACCGCTCAAAGCTATCCAACCATTACATGAATAGCTGACAACTGTCCTGTCACCATTTAAATTGTTTTGTTTTTTTGTTGTTTTTTTTCGTTTTTCAAATATACCGCATTGGCTCACAGTTGTGTTAGGTTGTGACCGCATTATATAGATTCTGTTCATTTCTCAAATATATTTCACATTAGACCATAGTATTGTTAGGTCGTGACATTATATATATATTCTGTTCATTCCTCAAATATATTTTACATTAGACCATAGTATTGTTAGGCCGTGACATTATATATATTCTGTTCATTTCTCAAATATATTTCACATTAGACCATAGTATTGTTAGGCCGTTACATTATATTCTGTTCGTTTCTCAAATACACCACATTCGCTCATAGCATTGTTTGCAAACAACAGGCAGCAATTAATAATTTACATTTAATTTATTTTAACACAATTAACACTTTGCCTTTTAGCTGGCACTTGCTCTAAAACTGTGATCTTCAAATGTGAAATAAATTAACACTGTTTAAGGGAGGTGGACATACGAGAGTCTATTTTAGGTGCTCGGAATTGAATACATTGTGAAACCCGTGTTGATGTGTTACCGTGTACGTCACACCAGAATCAGTATCAATACAACATTTGCAGGTATTTTTTCAAAAAAATATAAGTTTCTCATTAATTTAAATATAAAAGTATTTAAAACTGTCACAACGGATAAAATGGTGATTTTCTTTAACATCGAAAGGCCAATGTAATTAAAATTCACTAAGAATTGTTTGTCAACAATTTACGGACACAAGATGTACTGTTGATGTTGTCCTTTCTGTCTTACCGAAAACAGTCGTGCCAAAATGTTATAATGTAAACACGTTGCGAAAACAATTGTAAAGTTAAAACGCGTACTGTTGATGACCATTGAAAACCTGTATGCCTATCCGTTAATATTAAGAGTATTCTATTAACACAAAACATAGCAAATTTTGTCAATTATAAAATGAGCAGTTTGTTTTACCAAGATGCCTTAAAGTAAAGAGCATGTTATAAACTAAGACTTTGCGTGGGCTATTCCGTGCACGTAGTTAGCTGCATATTCTTTAGAACGGATCACATTAAAACATGAACATCATTCAAAACAGGCCTTATCGTTTATACGGATTTATGGAGAAATAGGGTCTATGACTGTTCTATAATAATATACTTTTGTCTTCACATAAACTACGTCATGTGGCTGTGGCCGCTAATGACGAGTGGCATACAATCAGTGAAGGACTAGTAATGGCGTGTGGAAGTTTTTCTGCTTTAGTTTTCTACAATATTTGCAACATTACTCTATTTTGTTACAAACGATTTTTTAAATAACATTTACACAATTTATCTATTTTGTTGCCAGAGTTGCTTTAGTAACATTTATATCATTACCCTATTTTGTTGTCAGAGTTGCTTTAGTAACATTTATATCATTACCCTATTTTGTTGCCAGAGTTGCTTTAGTATCATTTATATCATTACCCTATTTTGTTGCCAGATAATTTTTAGTAAGCTTAATACCAGTGGTCTGTTTTCTTGCCAGAGATTGTTAAGTAGCTCCGTCCGTTGCCGTTGCCTGTCCGTTGACGTTGCCTGTCATTTAACAAAAACCTTTATAATATTACTCTACTGTGCTCTCTGACATTTGACTATAAAATAACTCTTAATTTGTTCCGTAATATTTATATAACCATTTTATATTATGTTTATTTGGATTTAGTTCACACGTCTTTTTAAAACTAGACATATATATTATTGTCTCTCCAATAACAATAACAGGTGCATTACACGTGATAACATAGAGTTCTAACAAGTAGACTTAGTTTGTGGAAAGGGACTGAAACCGAATTCATAGAAATATAGTTATTGTGACTGACAGTTATGCAAAGAAGACGGGTGAGCTGCTTTACTTCATTTGTCCACTTTCTACAATGTCTTCGAGTTAAAATAAATCTTTGATTGCATTCAGATCGACTTGGTGTCTATCTGTGATGACAAGGTCCTTCCTAATTGCCATACATCATAAGAGCAAATTACAGCTAAATAAGTTTATTTTTTTCGCACATATATGCGTCACACGTTTTTCATCCAATATAAAGGTTTATAATATACACGAAGCTATTTTAGGCTGTAGGGTATAGTGTATGTATTACTGACAGTATGTAGATTAGACTGGGCTAATAACGACAATGGAGGGCCGCCATACGCTTGTTCTCTTCAACTATTTGCCCGACATATTGGATTAACGCAATACTGGATTATCCCTATGTATAGCACAGATTATCCTGTATGTTAAAAGTACAGTATTTTAAGTTCGTTTGCTATACGAAGTTTTGTCGAGTTGGAAATTGCTTTGGAAACACTTCTTAGTTTTGTTGATGGCGACATGAAGTCAGATGGTGACGAAGTGTACCTGATCACAGCAAACTCATCTTCACCTAGCTTTATTCTCTCTCAACATATACAGGTAACATATCCCTCAGATCAACAGTGTATATGAGAAACATAGGTAACATATAGGAGGACTACACTTATAAGACTTGCCCTCCGGCTAAAAACCAGAGAGAAATGGCGGATCTGATCAGTTAGCCAATGAAACGGGCCCATCAGATTTACATATGCATGAGTGACGAGGGTAAAAAACACTATCCCACAAGTTACAATAGGCTGTTGATATATAGAGATTAATGTTTTCAAACTAGCTTCTCTGTCTCATCTTAGAGCGTTAATGTTAGAAGAAGTTGTTGTGTAGTTTGGTGGTGTAGATTGGTGTAGATTTTGTTTTGAACAGTTGGTGATAGACACACAGGTGTACGATCAAGGTGACCGTTTGAACGATCTGTAACACAGACCACCTCTCATTACCATATGAAAAGTATCGGGTCCACATTCCGAGCCTCTTGGGAGTCTCTAAAATCCAGTTTCTCCCTCTGTAGCGATAATCCAGTTTCGGTCAGAGCTTACGCTTCTTGGTAATCCCCATTGACCAACCAGAGAGGGGATCTAGGTGGCCGGTGAACCCCAGCCGTGGTATCGCTTCACTAACCACATAGGTAAACACTTCGATCTGCTAGAGCCCAGTAGTGTTGTAACCGTGAAGGAGTGAGCATTGCCCCGTGACGAATCGAAACTACCCCATCCAAATCAGTGACACAACTCTACTGAAATCTTTCCCGTATTCTACGGATTGTGTTTATGATATTCCAACATCAAAACGTTGTGATTCCATTGATCTTTACAGGTATAGATTATCCCTGAGTTGATCGCGAACCGGATTAATGAGAAACCCAGAACCCGGCGAGGAGAGTGCCCCGATGGACGCCATGACAGAGGTGGAAAAGTCCGTCAAAGGTAAGCAAGTAATCAGTTTGTGAAGTCAATGGAACACTAGGTTTCACCTGAAACTTTTAGCTTCCAGTTATTTACGTTTGTTGTTGTAAATACTGTTATTGTATGGATGTTGAATGGGTTCCCCATTATCACTCTGAACTCGTCTCTTTACAGTGAAATTTAAACTTAACCTCCTTAAAACTGTGTAAATATATTGGTAGTTTTGGCTATTGTTTTAATTATTGAATTGTTTTGCTAACGATGAGGTAAACATACATGAACATCAGAATGCTCGATTGTTACAGCTCTGGTCACACATAAATGTAACAGAATGTCCAAACGTGATAACGTTTTAATTGCTAGTTAGAGCCCATTTGAGGTTACCTTATATTAATCAAAAACATGTTTATTGCTTTATGTGCTAAAAAATATAAGTTAATATCGTGTTTTATATGATGTGAAGCGAGTGGTGTTCGAAACCACATTGCCCTTATAGATTCTCCTCGTTAAACTCCAGTAAACGGTTGTCACCTCTTGCAGACCATATTCGCCGTCTGGATCACATGTCATTCTGATTTAAATGAACACACTTTCTCTACATTCACAACACATTTTTAACAATGATCTCATATATAATTTTAAAATTATCAATTATGAATGCTGTTAGTTATATAACTTATTGGATCAGAAGGAATGTGTTTTTTATTTTTATTTTATCCCTGTACACATTTCAGTTGTGTTTTTTATAAGATATTCGGCACTGACACATATAATAAAAACATATGTATATATATGGAATATATATATATTTAGATTACTCATTGTATATTTGGAAAATCTGAACTTTCGAATTTATATTTTATTCGCTTTAATAAACCAGTTCCCTGATAAATTAATCGATTAGATTGTATGGTTACATAGAGGTGAAATAATACATTAATAATGCGTATATTGGCCTAGCTTGCAAATATTTGGTGGATCGGAGTGGTGTATGTTCCATTTCGAACGTAAGAATAATTTAATTTTAAGTTTTATTCGTTGATAAAAAAATATTAATAGAGGTATTGAATAAAGTTAGACAGGAGGATTGTTAAAACAGGTTATTCGGTTGTCAGCGGGCTGTCTGGTACCTGCCAATATCCCCATGTAGCCATTGTCAATAACAGCTTGCTAGGTTTCTGATTTTAAAGTTTCATTAAATTCAGTTAGCGAACTGATTTAAGAAAGCTGAAAATGGTAGTTCTTAGAGATAGAACATGTTGTATAACACCTCCCATGGTGAAAATCAACTTTGTAGTATTTATAGACAAAAGGGTTGGCAATTAGAATCGGGTGGGTAGCTACTGAAGTGGAATCTTGTCGGAACAGGCTGATTACATGCGGCTCTTCTGGAAAGGATTTCCTCACAGGGTCGGCACCCCTTTGTACGCTAATCCCACTCTATAGATTTGTATGTTTACTTAATGCTGCCTGTCACTTGTTACCAGACGGCCATTTTCCGCACTCAATAAGCTTCTAGTACTGCCACCTGAAAAACCTGAACCTGCCCCGCCCTTTTCGCCGCCCCGTCCTGGGCGCCCTGGTCTCAGCACCTAGTTCTCTCTGGTAATCCCGTGACACTCTCCCCAAGCTCTCCCCCCTGCCATTAATAAGCAAGCTTCTGTCAAACAGCTCCACCACAACTCACTCAACAACTATTCGATAGTTATTCAAATTGGCCTTAACGAAAACAATTTTTTCCTATCCAAGATGGTTCATAAGATCATTTTGAGAAAAGTAATTGCACATTGAAGTCTGATTTGTTTAACGTTTTCCCCAATTCCTTGATTTAACTAGCTTAAAATCTGGTAAGATGTTTTTTATAACCTGTTGGAAACAAATTAGTACATGTTTATGCTTGATATTTTTTAAAAATGTTATTTTGAACTGGATAATGTTGAATATGACCTGACACCATCCAATGACTAAAGTTCGGGTGGATACAAAACAAATATAATGAACATGTGTAGGGTAGGAAGGTAAAAAAAATATATGTTACGTCCAGTACAAAAATATAGTGAAACCAAAGTTTATTTAAACTAATCTAAAAGAAATCTTAATATTGTATAAGATATAATTAGCAAATTGTACCGAGTATTATTCTAGGTGTTTGAATCGTGTAAAGTTGCAATTTAAACATTTTTAATTTATGTAGCACTAACTTGTTAGTAAAGACTAAAATGGTCAAAAACTGATTGCTCAAGATAAAACAAAACCTTTCTATATTTTCATGGAAAAAAAATATACCCCCACTCGTTTTAAAATGTTTTCTGTAATTTGAGTAATACTTTTTTTTATTTCATCTCTATAAACAAAGAAATGTAGATATTACAGAAAATCTGTCCCCCGCCCCACCTCTGTTGGTTTCTTCACATTCCTGCCCATTTTTTTGTGATATTAAACTGGTGACAACATGGGGCCGTCCGATAAACAGGTCCGCTGTTTTGGAAGACAGTTCTTGTATGTAAGACAGGTTGTAATGGAATAATACCAGCTACTTAAACCATCGATACATCTGTACGTCAGATTGACTTGCTAACACCACACCTATTTATATTAATTACTTTAAAAATGACTATTTAGAAATTATTTATAAAACCTTTAAGAAGATCATTTATTTAAAAAAACGATAAGTAGGTTGATGACCAATGTTCATCAAAAACTATTTTTTATTGATGTCGTTGTCATTAGTTAATTAAACGGGAGCCACAAACTCAACGTATTGCTTATTTCTAGTAAGCTGTTTAATACCGATATGTATACACTTCTTGTTTAGGGGTGGAAATGAGACCCACTATAAGAAAAAAATTGACTTGTTACATGATAGAAACTCTGTCCAGATATTTTTCGAAAACGTTTTATTGATGTTGGTTTGAACGATGAACAAATATACCTGTATAGGCTACGAACAAATGTATGTGTATGGGCTTGATAATATGTTTGTAAATAATGGACTGCACGCCTAAAGGCCGCCCTTCTGATTTCTAGGTACAAGTATGTGGTAATCTATATTTTATACTCTTATGTATCGGGATATACCCTGATCTAACAGCACGTGGGACACTTTACCTATATATTCTTACTTTTATATACGCAGCGATATATGCCGACAAAATACAGACGCTCCGCTGACTCCTATGCATGTATATTGGCCTCATTAATTATTATGTATACAGATAGGCAATGTGTGCTGGGCAAATCGCCACTTTGTCAATTCAACACCAACATACTTATGCAAATTTGATACAAGTTTTATGTCAAACTGTTTAGAAATGTTCGCTCACGTCTACTTCGTATAAATTTAATGTAAAAAAAAACACATAATATGAATTTAATGTGAAAGCAAAAATATGGCGTGGATTTAATATAACAACACAATTATGGTATGATTTTAATGTAAAAGCACTAACATATTATGAATTTAACGTAAAAGCAAAAACATGGAGTAAATTTCGCGTAAAATCAAGGTGAACAGTTTCTAGAGAGAATAGTTTTAGTTCATTTCAGTTAATGCGTTCTCCTCCCTACTTTATTTTTTCATGCAATTTTCTTTCCATACTGCCTTAATCATTATTTTTATCCCCTATATAAATAATATGTGGGTATAACACACTTTATGTAACATTTTCTTGCTATTATACAGCTTCAATGTATTGATATGTTTCTATTATTTAATGCGTTTTTTTATCATATACATATATATATTAAGGGAACTTTCATGTTTTGGCCTCAGTGCTTTTTTATACTTTTGTTTTACTTTTTTATGGTTACAATTGCATTCTCATGTTCTCATGGTTTTGTGACGTTCTCTTTTTTTGTGAGGTTTCAGCACATTCGTTTTTTCTTATAATTTGAAGGCATTCACATTTTCCTTCGATTTGATTTATTTCCAATCTTCCATGATTTTACCAAGCGTACAAACATTCTTATGTTCCTGTAAATATACTACAGTCTAATTTTCTTATGGTTCTAGTGCGCCCTCTTTCTCCCCAAGGCTTTAATTCATAATTATTTTCTTTTGATTTAGTGCCTTCTCCTGGTTATAGTTCACTCTCATTTGGTTTTGATTTTAGTGCCTTCCCTTGGATATAGTTCACTCTCGTTTGGTGGTGATTTTAGTGCCTTCTCTTGGATATAGTTCACTCTCGTTTGGTGGTGATTTTAGTGCCTTCTCTTGGATATAGTTCACTCTCATTTGGTTGTGATTTTAGTGCCTTCTCTTGGTTATAGTTCACTCTCATTTGGTTGTGATTTTAGTGCCTTCTCTTGGTTATAGTTCACTCTCATTTGGTTGTGATTTTAGTGCCTTCTCTTGGTTATAGTTCACTCTCATTTGGTTGTGATTTTA
>JARFOD010021043.1:0-10977 GCA_031763545.1 Mopalia muscosa
CTATAACTGGTGTGTTTGGAGAACAGCTATAACTGGTGTGTTTGGACAACAGCTAAAACTGGTGTGTTTGGACAACAACTATAACTGGTGTGTTTGGACAACAGCTATAACTGGTGTGTTCAGATAACAACTATAACAGGTGTGTTCGGACAATAACTATAACTGGTGGGTTTGGACAACAACTATAACTGGTGTGTTCGGACAAAAACTATAACTGGTGTGTTTGGACAACAGCTATAACTGCGGAAGTGATTATTCGTTCGGTCTTGACAATAGCGTATGGCACAATTCTTCCCACCCGATCCTCTGAAATTTTTAGGTGTTCTATTAGGACGGATTTTAGAACTTTTTCGTTTCAACTTTGACAACTAAACACTTAAAGGGATATCCATAAAACAAAATGTTTCTCTTTCTGTCGTCGATTTGTGTTCTCAGTTATTCATTTTTAACAATATTTATTTCTCGTTTGGTCGTTTTCCTTCTGTATGAACTGCATTACTATAACTATTTCTCTTTTTTTTCGTTTATGTCCGCAATCTTTTTTTCAAAGTTCCCCAACTCGTTGGGGAAAACAGCTACGAGTTGTTCCCTTTGTGCGCAATTCTATATAGCACACCACACATATCACATCTCACAGTATAGACCCTTTTCGAAAATCCCATGATCCTTTGCGTCTTGTTTCCCAATGACATCTTATGGGAACTCGTCTGCCATTGTTTTAGGCGATTTAATAAGATAATTAAAAGTTCGTAAACAATTTGATGCAAATTAGACAGATATAAATCCTAGATTCAACAGATAAAGATTTAATTTCAAAATCGCGCTTTTATAAACAATTCATTGACCATTATCTTGGAGAATTTCATTAATATTTTGCTACTGAGGTTACATTATGCATACAATCGAATAATCACTATTGTTAACGTAGGCCGTATCCAAACTTGGCTTAGTCGTCATTTAAAGCATATAAAACCACAGCCACCGAACCACCATTTGACGTCACTCATCAGAAGGGCGCATAGGATTGTGGGATTTTGTAAAAGGGTGTATATATTACTTGATACACCGTGTACAATATTGTCATTAAATGATTAATCATTAAACAAATCAAAATGCAATACACATTTCTATTAACATATTCAATGACATGACAATTCATCAAACTATTTAATAGTGAAATGTAGTTATCAGTTCCCCAATAAACCTTGATTTTATACCAGTTATTACCTAGTATTGACATTCCAATGTATGCTGGCCATGCAGGTCATCAGTAAAAATGTTCAATATTACACTCTTGGAGTTATACCGCACCTACTCCACTTGCTGGAGCCTCAGTGCTGAGAGTATACATGGTTTGGACAGTTTTTGTTTCAGAAATTGTAAAGAATGTTCTCCGACTACACACCACTCTAGCGTGTTTGGCTGTATCTTTTTTTTGGTTAAATTTGTAGAAGCAAGGTTATTTGGCTGAAACATGGAATAAGTTTTATGTAATACCGAATTGTTCCTAGGAAAGCCCGAACCTTTTTTGTCTCGGATCTAGGCGCATTTTCAATAGCATGCATTTTGGAAGGTTGTGGTTGTATTTCCCCATGCCCATTGGTATAACCCCCAAAACCATTGTAAGGAAATCCTATGAAGCAATTAGACGATCTGGCAAATCTCTCAAAGATCATCTTCAGCAGTCGACTATCCCGGGTATCTCTAGGAACCCAAATGTCATCAACAAATTCACCACTGTTAGGTATACCCGCCAGGACTTTGTATACTCCTATGTTGAAAGACGCCACTAAATTTGCCAACCCCAAAATAATCCTACGATGAGAAACGCAGTCTTCGGTTTGGAAGCTATTATCCTTGGTATTTGACAATGCCCTTTATAAAGATCAAATGTTGAGCAAATTTGGTGCGAATTTATTTTGGCAAATATCGAGTCTTGTTACGTCATGGGCTCAGCGTCAAATACAATCTATGCAGAACCTATATGCAGTTAATGTCATCATGTATTATCACAAACACAATCAGACAAGCATTCGTGAAGCCTATCTATTATGGCATGCCCATCTTAAGCATTTCTGTAACATCTTTATCTATAATGTCTTGGAGAGCCAATGAAGTGGGGTAAGGTTTCCGGCATAACGGAAAATCATATGGTAAATAAATGTTATGGTCACTCACTGTACCCTTCCTAAAATGGTATTTGAAGGATGACGCTGAAGTCAACTTCGAATCTGAAAGTGTTCCGGCCACTTAAACTTCCGTTGTCTATGTAAATTCTGACTCAAATATCATCCGGCACTAGATGGCTATAGAAACGATCTCCTCCTCGCCCGGAATGGTATATGTCTCGTATAGCAGCTTAAGTTAACATTCAGGCAATCATACTACTTCACATACAACTATGGCAAGCCGTTTTATCACTTCTGCCTTTACTCTACATATGCGAAAAAATTGCTTTTATTTTACTTATATGAAATTCGTTTCTATTTATATTGAAAATATTTTCAACTTCTGTGAAAAACAATTTCAGATATGTAAACTAAAAATGTATTTACTTACTATTAGAAATGCAATATTCACACGTTAACAATGCAATAGAATACGATATGTCGTGGGTCACTTGCGCCGTGTGTGTCACTTCCGGTTTGTAATATTTTAATTACTGACTTCATTTTAGCTAGTTTCATGATAGGAGGGCTGTTATGTTACTAAACTGGAATTTCAACACAACCAAAACTCACTGTTAAATCGCCTGCATTCTGCTTTAAAAGTAATCGTATAAAAAGTACTGACGTTTTAATTATCATAGTAGATAATAATCTCTATCGATATAACAGTATTCTACTTACAATATCGCTTGTTCTACAGAATACAAATTTATGTGATTTATCTAGAACAAAGATGGTTCATCGATTTTAATTAATCTGCATCCCAGTGTGGTTGCTTTTTACAAATATGTTTAATTTTTTGTTAACAATGCGAATTAAAATTTGAATCATATTCTGTACTCGTTTCGTTCATAAAGACTCGCTAATCTTTCAGAATAATTCCATATGACCATTGATGGTTTTAACAATAAAATAACAGTTCACTTAGCAACATAAAATATTGCAATACTCGTTTCAGGATGATTGTTTCCGACAAGAGTGCCTTTCATTTCGCAATATGTTACACTAACAGGTAGGCCTACCCCATGCCACTGCTATTGCATTAGGGGCAACATCCCCACCATCAAACAGATAATAACTTTATTAATGAAAAATCTCTTCGGTCAATCTTTCAAGTTGGGGGCGTTTGTCCTATACTGGGGTATTGGGAGTGGGGTTTCTGTAAGTGGAGACGATAAATAGGTGTTTTGTCTTTTAGTGTCCTATCCTACTGTTTTAAAATGGTGTGTCTTGAAACAAGCCTCCTAAAAGCAACCCTCAATAATGATAATACAAAATGAGAAAAACTGGTCAAAGGCTTATCCACAGGAATAAGCTGTGTGGATGTTAAAAAAAGATGCATTAAGGTTTATGTCAAATCTGGGATTACAATATACAGGGATATGAAGCTCGGTCTTTTCCATCCCCTTGCCACATAAAATCAGGTACTCGGTATTGTTCTCATTCGTATTTTTCCCTAAGCGTTCGAAAAAACTGGTGAGCTTGACAGATGCCAAGGCGCAGCTGCATTACTATGGCGAAAATAACAGTCTCCCTTCTTCACGATTGTTTTGGTTGTTTCAAAGTTCCGAAAAACTTATAAATATTTGCCATATACGGAATGCGAATATATAATAACGAGTATTAAATATTCCTCTGTTGATTTTCAATTTCAGTTAGATGGAAAAACAAGCATAAATGCATCCATTTACGCCCCCAATGACTTGGTCAAAAATAAACCAAAAATATTAAATATACTATATGCTTGATTTTCGCAGTTTTGCAATCTAAAAAAGTTAATCGAAATATTAATTTTTCTGAATTGTGAAAAGAATCTGACAAGCATTAACATATCTTTGACAGATTTACATGGTTGACGAGGGGGTGAATGAAAAACAGTCTTAGCGGTTTGAGACGACAAAAAAAGTCCAGATCGCCTTCTCTTCCTTCAATCGGAAGCCATTATTTATCGGTGAAAACAACGTTTTTTTTTTTTTTTTACCAAAAGGCCATTTCTCCCAGTTATAATAATACTTTCTACAGAATTTAAGTTAGTCTTTTGTTGGTACTTTTATTTTTAAAAGCAGCTGTAAAATGGAAATATTAAACATTGAAATCAAGTAATTTTCGTTCAAGGCCACTACATCATTCGACCGAAAACTAGTATAGCAGCTAACCAGTAATTCCTGCGTTCTGCGAGAGAGTTCGTTATTTCATCGGCAATTTTAGCTAGGTTAAAGCTTACTGTACATATCCCTGTATACGGTAATCCAAGGTAAAACATAGATTGATATGCTTGCAGACAGAGTCTAATCGCAAATGGGTCAATTATACTGTTTTACTCAGTGCAAAGGAATTATGCATTTCCATGTTTGGCACTGAATGTTAGGACTATTTTGTTAGCGGATTAATTCATAGCCATAAACAGATGAACTAAGTATGGACGTTCTGAAACTTTGCACTTTTGCAGAACGGCTGACACGTTACAGTCACGCGCTCAAAACATGAAAGGCAAAACAACTTTTTCAGTGGCAATCATAAAAATTCCGAATTGTATTCGTTGATTATCTTTTTTAGAACAAAGTCCTTCCGGTTTTTCGTGAGCAGTTTTTGGTGAAGATTCTACGTGTTTTTGTTTATGTTTTGTAAGATAGTTTTTATCGGAAGAGATATGTTTAACCGTAGATAACCATTCATTTACTACATTGTAAGCAGTATAATTTGATTATAGCCATCACCGTCTTACCTCCATGCCTTACGTACAGCCGACTTGATCATAAAGCAGGACCATTTTGAATGTAGTGATATTCCCTAATCTGCCCTCATTGACCTATTTATAACATAGGACATTGTCTGCGCTTTGTTGTTGTTGTAATCTCGTTGCAGGAGCACAAACAAATGTTGGACAGGGTCCCTTGATGTGGGAAGAAATCGTTTCTCTTTTTGTACATGTGTAAAATAAAAGTTTATTTTTACATAAGTGAAATTCCTTTCCACATATGTGAAATAGTTAGGTGTTTGTGTATTATTGCACTTATGCGAAAAATAATTTCATGCGAAAAATAATTTCACTTATATTGAAAAGAATTTAACATATGTCAAATAAATTTTAATTTTACATATGTAAAATTGTTTTTCACATAAGAGAAAATCCTTTCAACTTAAGTAAAAAAGAACTGTATATATGTGAAAAAGATTATACATATAAAATATAAAAGCAAAATCAATTCGACATATGTAGACTAAAGGTAGAAGTGATAAAACAGCTTGCCATAGTCACTGAAATAAATCTCTATTGAAATGTTACCATCAGTTACATATAACTTTATTATCGATATTTGTGCCGTTTTTGTTTTGTGCTGCTGACATTTCTAGCATTTTTTTGTCTACAAAAAAAAAAACAAAACAAACTTTATATAAAAAGTCCACCGCACAGCATCACCAGCTAAGTTGCTTTCAATGGAAAATCCCGCATGAAATTTAATATCAATTTTGCTAACAAATTCGTTTTGTGTTTAATAAGGATATGACTGTGTTCTCTTTCTTCTCTTGTAAGTTACTACCCGTTACCGGGTGACTACTGTTTTGTCGTTGGTTCGGTCAAACACACGTTATTTTTTTTTATTTATGAAGCAATATATGAAATTTGAATTAGTCTATAATGTCATCACTTTCAATTTATAACAACGGTTTGTATGCCTACATACTGCATGGTCGCATGGGTATATATTGCTTACAAGGGAACTTGTGACTTAAATTGTTTTATTGCTTTAAACAATAATTTATTTCACGTTACAGAAAAGTAATTTGTAACAAGTTTTATTGACCGGTATTAATGTACACATGTAGTATATTTAATAATATGTCACATATATACACTGGAGACAGTACATATAGCTACAAAATGCTTGCCGCTTCAAAAGGAACCAGTTCACCTGTGAATTGTACCTACTCGACAAATCGAACACTACCCTTACTAAATAGTTCATTAAACGCAGATTAAAACCTATCATATAAATGAGGTTAAAAACACATCTGACCACAACTATGTACTGCCTGACAACAAATCCATGGTGCGAATAGCAGGCAAAATAGAACCGACGATGTCAGATGTTCACGTGATCATAGGTTGACACGTTTTCTCCACCTAGTTGACATACAGAGAAATCGTTATTCTTGACACGTATTGAAGATGCAGAAAGATTATGACTCGGCGTTATTCTCTATGTGTTATATAAATTAAATCACACGACAACAGAGAGAAACCACATCTAAAGCAGTCAGCGTGTTAATAGAGCATATAACTGTGACATTGTTAAGGCAATATATGTTATATATATATATCACTCATATTAAATAGGCTTTTTGTCGACCAAGTTATACTTTTTAAATACACGGTAAAATTATTTTACTTAATGAAATGTGTCTGTTGTGAGAAGAAACACATTTAAAATCCATGCGATACTTGTACATGCTTTATATAACATGGACAAGAAACTGCTCAGTTGTTTTGATTTTTAATGTGACATGATCTCTTTTCTGACCTCACTTATTAAAACGCCACTCCACATTCAATCCAGAGATCTCTATTAAAAACAAATTATTCACACTATCAGCCTGATATGATTGATGTCCGGGTCAATCGTCTCATCTGCCTCTCTCTCCCCCTACCCCCGCCCCACCCCCACACGCCATTGGGAGTGAGATTCATGGATATTATAATATTTGATTTATTTTTAAAAAAATATTTTGTTTAAGTAAAAATTCTATATTCAATTTAAAAAAAAATACCCGTGGTTTATTAAGAGTTCAAGGACATTCCGATTTTTATAGAATGCCGGTCATATTGACATTTCAAATTAAACTATTTCAGCTTATTGAATTACATTTTTGGGAGTAATAATTTTGAAACAAATGGCGCATCAAAATTATCACAATGTTCTCAGGAAAGCATCTTCAGCTAACGGAATATGGCCGACAGTTAATGTATTATAATAAGTCGCATTCCAGTATTAATACATATTGTACAAGATACTAATAATAGAAACTTTGAATACACGGATGTGAAGATCTCCGTTTTCCTGTTATTTACAAGCAAGTTATAGATACGTATTAAATATGCCCTTTTCACCTATATTGGAGTATGTATAAGCCTGTAATCATACGCACCCCTTAAACACGTGTCTGTTTGCCACTTAGGACTAGATGACGAAATTCTACCAGGTTAGCCTGGCAAGGAAGTTGGAGCCTATCGCGAATAAAGGGTTGTTTTTGTGTGCAATTGTTTGTACACCGGTTGTATGCACTCAGTCTTTTGATTGCGATCTACCTTTAGTCCGCGTTATCAACAAAAACAGATAAAACAAGAGAAATACGATCTGGCCATTATTCCCGAGATTGTCCAACAACGAGAACAGTTTAACGCTGTCTCCAGTCCACATATGCTCTTGACAATATTGGAACCGTAAGTCTCAAGTAATACAATTGACAGCACTCGTAAATCAAGAGGTTGATAAATCTATAATAAGAACAAGTTTTATAACAGCCTACATAGACGTCATAATGCTGTTACTGTTGGCGTTTGTCTGCTTGGCGAGTAACGGAATTTCCTCCCAGCAAGTTTTAAGTGCCAAAGAGTTCTATCTACAAGAACTTCTTCAGCGCCATGATGGAAACAAAGATGGCGTCTTGTCGATTGATGAATTTGATAGCACCGTGCAGGCGTTCATCAATCAATGCCAGGAAGATCTTGAGGAAAAGGAGGATGAAATATATCCCATTCATTGCACCGGAGATTTCTCGGATGCAAATTACACCGACTGTATTAACAGGATGGTGAGTATACCGTATATTGTAACAGGGATATGTCAGCAAATTCCTTCCTGAAATTTTGCCAAACTTTCGCTATTTTCTGGAATGACCCAAAGAATTATCCGGCTTATTAGGATATCCGCCGGGGAAATGTTCTATTTGCGTGTAATTTATATATAAATGTAATTTATATATAAATTAAAACGTTATTAATTCGTTTTATTTAAAGGACAGCTACCGCTAGGAACTGTAGTAAGCATGTATACCTTAACAAGCCTTCAGGCCTCATGTCGGGGCCTTTCGCAAGTGAATACAAATTTAAGATTCAAAATATTATTCGAAATAAAATCATACTTTGATTGGTTAGAGTACTATTACTAACAGTATAAGTTGTTTTTAAATTCTATCTTTGTATTCACTAGAAAAGGGGCTTGGTATGAGGACCGAAAGTTACTTCAAATCATGTTAACGTGGAGTAGCCCACGGGTTCATGTTTTAGTTTATTAAAGAATTTCTTTATTCATTAAATCATATAACGTGCGAATGTGCCGGTCTATTGGGACCAGCTGTTGGGACACAAGCTTGAACGTAAACACGCATATCTACACCTGTCCTCATTTGTGCGATCCAACCCCTGAAGTTAACCCCACCAGAATAACCGAGAAAAGATTGTTAAAATCCACTTTAAACAGGTTATATATACTTCAGTTTATAAATGGAAGTTTCCGTAAACTGTGTGCTAATTAAACAAATTTGTGATACCGACGAAGCCCAATATAGCATGCCTTATTTAACCAGTAACTTAACCAGGTCAACATGTATATTGTATAAATAAATGTCAACAGATATTACCAAAGGAGCTATACAAGGTCCATTGGAAATATATCTGTTCAGACACTGGGATGTCTTCGAGCGTATTTCTCACCTTGGAGTCTATGGACGTTATGTCCTGAGCGTTATGGTGTAGTTCTTACAAAAATCATTACAAAATAACAGGAAATTCGTTATTCATTAGGTCATATACCGTGTGAATATGCCACTATAACTACAGCTGTTGTGACACAAGCTTGAACGTAAACGCGCATGTCTACATGCATTAGTGCGACACTGCCCGTGAATTGAACCTGAAAAGAATGGCCGAGAAAATTTAGTTCAAAGGCACTTTAAAGAGGTTGTAAATAGACCTTTTCATATGGAAGTTTCCGTTAACTCTATACGCGCATTAAACAAATCTATACAAATGTTTAACTGCATACTGACATACATACCTAAAATAACATGCCATATCTAACCAGTAACTAAGCCTACCTGGGTCACCACGTGTATTGTACAGGTGTACAAATGTTATTAAAGGTATCATAAATCGTCCAATGGGAAGCTCCCTGATTTAATCGCTGCTCATATCTCCTCGGACTTCATGCAATCGTCGCCATTATTAAATGCAGTCTTTCAATCAACTGATAAATATAGTCCGTGTTGGGTAGAGAATTACAAGTTTCTGTCAATTTACGGTTCATTACATAATATAGGCCTACTCCTAAATTCAGGTATTTTAAAGCATTATGCAAGTTGCATAAAGGTGCACTTTAGGCTGTATTATCATTTATATTTTATTCTTTGTAAAACATCACGTGACGTTAAAAATAACACGTTGGGTGACTCCCTACGTGACAAGTAAAAACGCGAGGAAGTGCAGGAAAAACGAATCGTGCGAAATTCGTTGGGTTTATTCAAGTGCGTTGATAGTGTAAATACGCTGGTAGGTATAGGCTTCTGCGAAATAAAACACCCTAAAATATGAAAAATGAATTCCAGGATTTGAATCCCCCCTTACTCCTCCACCTCCCCTTCTCAATTTGATTATATCATTTTTTTGTTATCTTTTCTGGCTCGAAACGTAAATGAACAATTTGCATTGATTTATCTTTCTTTTAAAGAATGCCGCCAAGTTCAGTAATACTAATGGTTCATCATTTCTCTCATTTGTTTCCCTTAAGGTTAAAATTAAACAGCTGGGTCTGTTTTAGTACTTCATTGCCTATAATAAACGGTGTTTAATGGCGACAACTCAAAAGATGGCTCTGATGGAAGTTCTTCAATTATGTCAATGTTGGAAGTTTTTATGGTTCCCTGTGGAACCCCAATAGCAACTGTTCAGTGTATTTCGCCCTATCTTTGCCGGCAGTTTTTGCCGTAATCCTTAAGTATGGCATAAAACACCAAATAACCAATAAATAGCCACACAATTACGTTTTGCTAATGGATGCTCGCCGGGGCAAATTTCCAACATTCGACGACAACTCGTCGCAAGTTGTAATGATAGACATATTTCCTATACTCCCTTTCGATAAACACTTATGAAGATTAAATAATGTTTGAAGTTTGGAATAGTATAAATGTGATAATAGAATTGTACTTTAAGGGAAAGACAACTGTTTTACGACCTAAACTTGTTACTTTTATTGCATATTTGACAGTATTGCACTTGCAATCGAAATAGCATAGCCGGTAATTAGTCAAAATAAAAAAAACGAACTTTTACGGAAGTGACGTCATTGTTCACAACAAAGTAAGTTTATCAACTAGTCGTGGCTATTGCCTGCAGTGATGTATGCTTTCATATAAAACCGACAGGCAACAAACAACCGCTTATTCATACCAACAACGTACTAAAAGCCGGATGTTTACGAACGCATGTCAGCTGAAAACTTGCTAAACGTATGTGTTACTGAAGGAGCTATTTTGATATGTATTCAACAGATTAACATTGCGCTTGGGTGACCAAGCTTGTGTAAATGCCGTGTTGTTGCAGATGCCTTCCCATACAGCCATAAGCAAACAGACACACTGGTGACCGACCATGTTTTAGAGCAATGATGTCAGTCCCGTCTGTTAAATGAACTAATTAACGGCTATGCTTACTCGAATGCAAGTGCAATACAGATG
Source organism: Mopalia muscosa (assembly GCA_031763545.1). NCBI lineage: Eukaryota > Metazoa > Mollusca > Polyplacophora > Chitonida > Mopaliidae > Mopalia > Mopalia muscosa. The sequence continues at coordinate 10,905 of JARFOD010021043.1, forward strand.
TTTGTCTTTGATTTTTTTTTTTTGCCATTAAAAATAATAAGTTTAGGTCGAAAAACATTTGCCTTTCCCTTTA
>JARFOD010021054.1:0-10977 GCA_031763545.1 Mopalia muscosa
ACATCACAAACAAATCTGCTTCCCGTTACCCTTTAGCTCTGCGAACACCAGGGCAACAGAAAGCAACATTTTTTCTCGCCTCTTACGATCAACCCGAGGGAGTATTCTGCATGGCCATGGCCCATCCGCTCCCTCACGGGGCATTAAAAGATGGAAATTTGAAGAAGAAACTGACCGTGATGTGTGAAGAGCTCCTGTAAAGCTTTATCTGCAGCTGTTACAACTACAGAACTCTGACTCGGCATTTTTTGTAGTAATGCTAATATTTTCTCTATCTATAAAGAAAAGAAAAAAATGTACATAAAGATAATAGTTTAGTATATTCTAGAAAGAGTTGAAACGGCTTCTCAAGTAAACAGGTAAACATACGTACTGGTATGCTCTGTGAGGTGTTCATGAATAAATAAACCTAACCAGGCTGTATTTTTTCAAAATTTTGCTTAACCGATCAGCGTTCGAATGAATTAAAACCCACTTACTTATCATTCGGTTGCGTAAACAGATTTGCACAAATGGTCGTTCTCGTATAGGTTACGTAAATATACAGTGTAATTATGCTATAATGTATCCCAATATACCGCGTAAACGATTGTAACTTGTACCAACCTGTGTTTACAGATTTTACAGTCTTACCAGTAGACCAGCCTGTGAATGCTGAGCAGGTAGGTTAAACAAGTCGCCACTGTCATAATATAGTGTTGTTGTTGCATCAGCAGCATGCTAAGCTGTCTCATTGGTTTCATCAAGACAAAGAGTTAATCCGGTCATTATCAGGGTACATGGGGTGCAGTTAATGCAAACTTTTTACAAAGTTATCCAAATTTAGCCTGTTGGGTTTCATTTGTTGTGAACTGTCAACGCTTTCAACAGCATGAGCTGACCACAGGCACAGGACATTATTGATGTGGTGAAAGGCTGTTACTGTACGTTATACAACAGTAATACTCTGCCACACTGTAGGCCCTACTACAGGCGGCTGTGTATATATGTACATGGTCTTAGTTTGCATGAACGGTGACCGTTCACCTGAATTCTTGTTTGCATAACCACCACGTATACTTGTCTACATCGATCACAATAAGTCCAAAAAACGCTGTTTGTCGTTCATGGTGGGCGTTTAACACTTATTAACTACTGCCTTATGAATTTATTATGGCAATATAACACCTGTCTGCTTGGGTTTAGTTAACTTAAACAGTATGGAACTTGCACCCCATGAACAAAACAGTTCTTGTACCATAAGGGAATCTTCTCGCCCAATGGGAAGATTATAATGATTTTAAACATTTAATGGAGATTATAAACTTTATGTATTTTGTCTCCCCAAGTAATAATTCCCATTTGCTCCTGTTGAGGGATGAATGGATATGAATGTATATAATAAGTGCATTAACTTTTGCCACCAATCAACACATGTAACTAGAATATAAAGGGTATGTTTGTCGGTCAAAATAAATAACTCAACATCAAAACAGCTCTCCTCCTGTATGGCATTTAACCAAACAGCACGAGATTTCTGCTGCATACATTGAAAAGACAATTCTCTTGCATTTCCAATTAGTTTGAAATGAATATTCACCACATATTTTTTTAGTTTCTTTTCATACCAATGTATTTAATGTTTAATTTTTTAATAAACGTAAGGAAGCATACTGTGAATGCATTTAAATAAAATTTTATTTGAAACGAAAAACGTTTCAATGATCGATCAACATGCAGCAATTGAAATACAATAGATTGAACCCCATAGTTTATTTTACGGTTAATGTGAACTGTTTAGTGTCCGACTGACTGATAAATACTCGGAATTAAAAAGCGATTATATAACCGAATTGTTATCAAGATAATATCAGTCAAATCTCCCCACCATGTATCATACATGATCAAAGCGCAAAGTGGGGGGTCTGTCATAATTGTGATCAAGTTAATTAGTTATTATAAGAAAATATAAACTGAGTCTGGGTTTCAAAATTAAAACTATATATCACAGGCTACCGCGGTCAAGCAAATCAAATGAATACCCACGGGAACAATTTTACAACCTATGAATCAGTAATACTAATGCAGACTATTTAAATTTGCCTAGACCCAGCCACATTTAAGGAAACATTATAATCCCTCGCTACCACAATGTACAGGCTGCAGAGATCTTTCTTTCTGCCGTTTATCTTGCGGGAGATTGCCGAGGTCGGAGATTGAATATGTGTATTGGTAGCTGGCCCAGCTGTAAAAAAACCATGGGTGTAGAGCTGTATCGGTCGTTATTTTCTCAAATAAACCATTGAAGCATCGAACTATAACTGGATACACTCCCTTAGGCAGATCAAATAAATAAACCTACCTGTACCATCTCACAGGTGTACACCATTCTTAGATACCTGTTAAGCTAATGAAATAAATAAACCTACCTATATGTTTTTAAATAAACTAACTTACCTGATGTGTTCTTTCAGGGGTACACCAGTCTTTATCAGACACGGTCTCCAAGTCTTTAGGCAAGTTGATATTAGCTATCACCTACAACATACAAATAGTGGTTGATCATCTGCTTGTTTGATTGGGGTTTAAAGTCCTACTCATGTGTGGAAAACTGACAGCAAACAATGACAGCATACAGGAATGTGACAGTACATAAATAAGAGTAACAAGCTGAGTAGCTAGTCCACCATTAAAAGCTATTTTTTAAAAATATTTGCTCATAATCCCAGTCAAATCACTTTTTCCTACATTTATTTAAGAACTTTTATTTTCATCACAGGAGCCTTATTAGTTCAAGAGGCAATGTCAGCCATATTTTTTTTTAAGCCTAGTTAAAGACAATACTATACAATTATGGTATTTACAGAAAAAGTGAAGTTTGCAGTTAAGTCAATATCCGAAGCTGAATCATGGCCAATTTGGTTTGCAGAAATTAAATGAAATTCAATCCCATCAGAATCTTCATTTAAGGAAATTCTTTCCAAGCTCGAAATGAAATATGTCCATGAATTTGTTCTCAAACCTAGCTTAATTATACAATGAAGGCCATTAAAAATTCCAAGTTTCTCAGTGAGTTTAGTTCTTGAAATTCCCTGTATGATGAATAGCTATATCCTATGTCTCAGTAGTAGGAAGCTACCTCTAGGCTTCAAGTTAATCTGTGCATTTGATCTCAAAATTATTGTGTTCACAGCATTCAGATATGAATATTATAAAATAATGCAATTGCGGCGATTTTGTTTAACAGAATTTGATGAAATTCAATCCCATTTGCTGTCTTAATAAGATGAGACTATATTTCAAGTGACAAGTTGAGCAGTGAATTTATTCTCTAGTTATTGTGTTCATAACACATACAGGCATAAATATGTTTGATTGGGGATAAATGTTGTACTTCTTTGTTCTTTTTAACCATGCGCCGCCCAAAGGGTGAAGAAAATCACCCAGTAAGGCTCACTCTACTACTGGCAAAAAATAAAAACAGGACATCACAAACAAATCGGCTACATGTTGCCCAGTTGCTCTGAGAGGCCCAGAGCACATAGTTTCGTCCATTACTTTAGTAAGACGTACATTTTCTTGTTTATCGGTGAATCCTCCTGTTGTGTTAACCTTCATGACTTTAAGCGGCTGTAGGAGAACAGAGACAGCCTCTGTCACACTCCAGGGGTCTAACACTAATATCTGCCCACACTCCGTCTCCCCGACGGCTGGGATGATTGGCACGTGATTTGTCTGCAGGCACCATCTGATTGGATCACTGTTTATTGTCGATGCCATCCCACTGTAACTATTCCTAAAAAACAGAAGAGTAGAATTCTTTAAATCTCAATTAAAATCATTGCAGTAGCATATGGCATATTTTATCCCACAGAAACTACATGTTAATACTGTCAACTTACAATTTGATGGACACTAAATCTCTTCCAACAGTAATACGTGTAAAACAAAAAAAAGTTGGAATAAGGAGTGATTTTTGTGTAAAAATCTTGACGTTTTGAAATCGTAGACAAGAACATAAATTAAACATAAATGTCAAAAAAGAAAAGTGATGGTATTACAACATCTTTTTACAACTCAGTCCACAAGCGCGTGAAATACTCTTGGCATCACAATTATGATGAAGTAAAAAAAAAGTGGTCATTTTTTTAACATACTCCCTATCTGATAATTCACTAGTGTATTACGAAACAACAAAGAGAGGCTGGCTATCCAGCCGAATATCTGCGGTGTAGTTTGAGATCATTACAGGTGCTAATACCATCACATTTGTTTTATGTTAAATGTTCGATGTTTCAGTTACGCCGTTTTTCAGTTTGTTTGATTGAGGTTTAGTCCTACTCAAAAGAGATTCACTTACATGACGACAGATTATTCAATTCACACAATTCCCTGCTTTCTTATGGTGAAAAAATAAAGGAAAACTTCGCAAAAACCACCATCAAGATTGCTGGAATCACATGATTTGATGCAATCATAAATTTAATGGTCGATAGTCGTGCTCGATCTCAAGATTAGTACCACAATGTAATATGAGAAGCGACCACTTAGCCACGCCCTCTTTTAGACCCAATGTTTCTATGACTTACTGCTGAAGTTGTTGGGCCTGTATGAGAGTACACCCACTGAACAAGGGACGAGCCGGAGTACCATAGGCCTCCAACATACTCGTCAGTAACATGCACTCCCCTAATAACTTAGCTCTTTTGCTCTGAAAAAAACCAAAAAAAACAAACTGATCATCAGTGAACAAGTCTTAACATCGATGGATCTGACACAACAGACAGGGTATAATATGGAGTCATATTTTATAGAAAAGTAAAATGCTTATTTGTAAAAAAAAATCAATCATGGTCAACTCTTGTGTTTTAAAAAAAAGTTTCATTCTGCAGTTGGTGGTAATTGAACACAAACTGAAGCTCCGTAGTGATCTTTGTTTGATTGATTGGGGTTTAACGTTGTACAGGTTTACAGCACATGACAACATGCCATGAAGGAAGGAAACCACCCTCAATTTCACTGGCAACAAACAAAGACAAGCCCGGAGAAATACAGGACGCAATATGACATCTGTTTTATGTTGTCCTTTAGCTCAGAGAGAATCAGGGCAACCGGAAGCTCTCCTTTTACCCTCATTTGTACACACAATGTTTAGTAGGAGGTCGACGTGACTTGCAGCAAATAAAGAAAGCTGTGCCAGTCTACTGGGAGAAGGAAACCACCCTCGACGTATGATGCTGTGCCAGTCTACTGGGAGAAGAAAACCACCCTCGCCGTGACTTGCAGCAAATAAAGAAAGCTGTGCCAGTCTACTGGGAGAAGGAAACCACCCTCGACATGATTTGCAGCAAATAAAGAAAGCTGTGCCAGTCTACTGGGAGAAGGAAACCACCCTCGCCGTGACTTGCAGCAAATAAAGAAAGCTTTGCATTGACCGTTAGATCTGAACAACCAGTGTCCTCCAGCCCCTATCCCTACATGTAGTTGGCCCTGGTTAAATCTACAGTCCCAACAATGAAGTCAATCTCTCAATTTGTTGAGACGGATGAAAGAGTGAATACTTTAATGCTATACTTAAGGTTATTTCACTCATATGATAGCCTGCCAGTCCCAAGCGTGAAGAAAACCAGCCTCAACACTACTTAAAACAAACAAATACAGGACCATCACAGAGCCTGATACAAAGACATCACAAACTCCCTCCCAACCCTCTGCGACGATATACAGTGAGCATTTTGAAGTGCAACACCACAGTGTGAGACTGCTCTAGGACATTTAAATGCACTTAAAAGACAACACAGGATATCAGATTAACAGAAGTATTGGTGACTAGTCAGTTTAATATATATCTCAAAAGCAATCACACTGGCACGGGGATGTTGACTAATTAACAACAATGTATCATCTCATGTTCTAAATAAACTCCCAGAGAACAGTTTATGAACAGATCTTAATCTCGAGTTGTTATGGGTAACCTATAGACATCTCGTGAGAATGTAAATATCAGGAGATTCAAAAGTAAATTTGGTTCCTGTAAATGTATCCATGTCAAAAATAATATAGTTGAGGAGTGGTCTGGAGTGTAGGCTTCTGGTCCACCTCGCCTTCTCACCTGTGGGGTCCTGAGTTCCAGATCCGCAGATCCAATGTGGGCTGGTATGCCAGCAACCAGCAGAAGGTCATGAGTTTTTCGAGTTTTTTTTCTACACAGTTCCCTCTCACAATAATGCTAGCCAATGATTTGTAAATGGGCTTTAATCCTGTTGATCCAATATTAGATGGATGATTAGCAAAATAAACAGATACACTTCTATTGTAATATACATACCCTTAATTCACTGGCCCCAATCATGTGACCTTTAGATATGGCGTTCCCATGAATTACGACTGGTCGCATTTCATTTCGTTGTAAGAATGAAAGAGAGGAGACAAGATTTTCTAGCTGAAATAAGAAATGGAACAATTATAAACAGGATCCTTTGATACCTGTCATTTGATAGGCATTAAGAAGCATATAATATACCAAGTTAGCATTCATGTCACATGACATCCTCTAAGGTATTTCAGTACACAAAGCATCGTAGGATGTATCTGGCCTCTGTCGAGTCGAAGTGAGAAGCTGGACACTTTAATGCTCTGTGTTTTCTTTCTTTGTTTGATTGGGGTTTACTGTAGTACTAAATGGTATTTCACTTATGTGTCAACGGACTGTCCACTTCACATCCTTGCCTAATTACTGTGGAAAACAGAGAGGACTACTAGCCTGGCCTCTATCTTTTATATGGAAAGATAAAAAGCCTTATTGAAAAGTGTTTAGCAGGACACTGTAATGCTCTGTGACCATAGAATAAGTTGTTTATTTGTGTGAATGTAATTTGTAATACTTACTTCACGAGTGTCACTGAAGACATCCTCCTGTACTTGTATTACAGCAAACGGTTGATTTTTATCACAGTCTTTGAATTGTTTTAACCAGTAACGTGCCTCTCGAGGGTCAGTCCCTACCTAAAGAACAGGAGAGAAAAAAAGTCAGTCCCTACCTAAAGAACAGGAGAGAAAACAAGTCAGTCCCTAAAAGAACAGGAGAGAAAACAAGTCAGTCCCTACCTAAAGAACAGGAGAGAAAACAAGTCAGTCCCTACCTAAAGAACAGGAGAGAAAACAAGTCAGTCCCTACCTAAATAACAGGTGAGAAAACAAACAGTTAGTTCTTACCTAAAATAACTGAAGAGAAAACTAAATCAGTCGCTACCTAAATAACAGCTACGGTATAAGTCAGTCACTATCTAAATAACTGGAGAGGTATAAGTCAGGTGCTACCTAAATAACAGCAAAGATATAAGTCAATTGGTACCTATATAATTGGAGAGGTATTACAGTCGGTCGCTACCTAAATATCATGATTGTCGACTTCACAGTGTCATAAAGTGTGATTCATTCATATACTTGATGGTGGACTGATCGACTCGATCCCATCACTGGTACATTGAAGTAGAATTAGTACGCAGTAGCACACTTGCTAACCATTAGGCCATGGCAGCGGACCCAAATAACAGGAAAGCTATAACAAAATCTCAGTCCCTCTTTAACATGAGACGTGTAACAAATTATCACCTTCTGGTTTAATCACTGAATTGATATTATTCAAGAAAATATTGATCCTGGCTCTCATTGCTGGGAGTGAACAGTTATGGGAACTTAAGTAAAATAAAATTTAGCACACTTTTAAACAATCAAAATTATCCAGCCTTGAAAAGTGATTGAAAACATAACAATCTTCATACCTCACTGAGAAAGCGTTTCAAGTCAGTTGTAAATTCTCCATTACTGGCTGGATAATATCCATTTGAGAGATTTGCCTGACGTGATCTGATCAGGTCAGACAGATATTCTCTCATCCGACTTTCATAGGGAGACTTCACCATTGAGGTGGCTGGCCTACAACAAATAAAGTCACAATTCATAGGAGGACGTCACCATTGAGATGGCTGGCCTAGACAGATAAAGTAACAATTCATAAGGGGACTTGGCCATTGAGATAGCTTGCCTACGACAGATAAAGTAACAATTCATAGGAGGACTTCACTATTGAGGTGGCTTGCCTACAACAGATAAAGTAACAATTCATAGGAGGACTTCACTATTGAGGTGGCTTGCCTACAACAGATAAAGTCACCATTGAGGTGGCTTGCCTACAACAGATAAAGTAACAATTCATAGGGGGACTTCACTATTGAGGTGGCTTGCCTACAACAGATAAAGTAACAATTCAGAGGAGGACTTCACCATTAAGATGGCTTGCCTACAACAGATAAAGTCACCATTCATAAGGGGACTTCACCATTAAGATGGCTTGCCTACAACAGATAAAGTCACCATTCATAAGGGGACTTCACCATTGAGGTGGCTTGCCTACGACAGATAAAGTAACAATTCAGAGGAGGACTTCACCATTGAGATGGCTTGCCTACAACAGATAAAGTCACAAATTAGTTCTCCCCAGAGATGTGCCCAGAGTTTATATAGTAGGCATGTGTTGTTATCTTCACCCAGCAGAATATCAAAATTAGTTCTCTAAAAGTTTTGTGAGATAACCTAACATATGCTATTTTCTGGAGTAAGTGGTGAAAGAGAGAACTCCTGGGAATCAAGAGGGATATCCTTTAAAACCTCTCTCACTAGAGGAACAGAATGGTAAATACATTGCACTAATGAATACAGTTAACATTGCTGGATGCATGACTTTATGGAAATACTTTGCTAGAATGTCTTCAAGTGACATGGCATAAAACACTGACATTATAACAAACAGAATTTTGGCCTAAATTTGCTCTCATATGTCATTGTGTGAGGTGATGAATAAATAAATTGGAACAAAGAATTGTAAAGATTTTACTTGGACACCGCTAAACATAGAATATGGTTCACATAAACAATGAGACCAGTAGTGAAGGAGTTTAGAGATCAGTACCAATTAAAATCAGATCTCAAAATCGCTCTCCGTGTTTTGTTGGTCCCTATATTGAAACATAACGCAATCCCTCCACTTTTACTGTTCAATTAGGTCAAGCTTACTGGGGTTCACTACAGGTCGCACCGACACAGTATCACCTGTCCAATAAAAACACAGATATAACTGGGCAATGGAACACACCAAATTCAGCCAAAACAAGCGACGCTGTCCAATTTCCTTCAGTGTTGTTATTGTGAGTTGCATGCAAGGGCTTAGGCTTTGTATGTTTGTTTGATTGGTGTTGTACTCAAGGGTATTTCACTTATATGACGATGCATTGTCCACTTCACACTGTACCCAGCCTTATTACGGTGGAAAACCAGAAGGAAACCTCGTAAAAAAAAAAAACCCACGATTGCCGGATCCACAACATGTGACGCGCTCATATACCTGATGGTTGAAAGGCGGACTCGAACCCGTGAACAGTAAATCAAAGCACTCGCTACCTCTGAGCCATGGCAGCGGGCACAAGGGCTTAGGCAGACACCCGTCCAAATGGACACCCTGAAGTGAACAATTACCTCATTTGGACACCCTGTTTTAAGAAACTTTAACATGCAGGAGATAGGAAAACTGTTCAAATTGGACACCCAGTCATATGAAAAGTGAAGCAAAATGACCATTTTGGAAACCCTACTTCTGATTTCTGGCTAACCCCCTGGTCGCATGTAAACATGGGAATGAACAATTCCACTTGAAGTTAATTATTTGAATGGTGTTTGTTGATTGTGCATGCGTGTATCCATTGGCCATGTAAAACTTTACAATTGGGAAACATTGGTTCGTTTGCAGAAATCTTCGACTTTTACAAACAAGAATTGAGAAGCAGCTCTGTGATTGGTCAATTTAAGAAACTAATCGACATTGTAAGCAGGTGATTGTGTTAGATCTCAATATAGCGACAAACAAAACTCACAGAGCATTTTTGAGATATTAATTTCATTAGATTGGTACCAAACCATAACTGTTAGAGGTTGATCTTTCTTAATAAAGTGGCTACAATCAGTCAGGTAAAGTAAATGAAGTAATTACACCCACTAAGGGTTTTCACACAGTTTTTATTAATATACATTCACCAGCAGGGCCTTAGCTGGGATTACAAATCTGCCCATCAGAAATCCCTATTTTGCCTCTGCAAATTTTCAATTTTCCTATCTTACCCATGTAAGACAGAATTTCTAACCATTTTCAGCCATCTGGCCATCTCAAATGACAGGTGGAGGGGGTCTCTAGTTAAGACTACTCATCAACAGTATAACAGGTATTTCACCATAGCCCTTCTCAGTCACCTTGTTCTTCTTTCTATATTTCCTGACCCAGAAAGAGGTCACATAAGAAGCTAGTTAGGCCCAGCGTTAGATTCCCCAGCTCTGTGAGGTAACAAGTGACACTAGTTAGGTCAACCAGACATGGCCTACTGTAGGGCCAAGATCTAGGGTAAAGATTCCCCTGGTCCGTGAGGTAACATTGCAAGTGACACATGTACGGTCAAGCCGTCACAAACTACTGGCCCTACATGTAGGTCAACCAGTCATGGCCTACTGGCACCAGGTCAACCAGTCATGGCCTACTGGCACCAGGTCAACCAGTCATGGCCTACTGGCACCAGGCCAACCACTCATGGCCTTCTGGCACCAGGTCAACCGGACATGGCCTACTGGCACCAGGTCAACCAGACATGGCCTACTGGCACCGGGTCAACCAGTCATGGCCTACTGGCACCAGGTCAACCAGTCATGGCCTACTGGCACCAGGTCAACCAGACATGGCCTACTGGCACCAGGTCAACCAGACATGGCCTACTGGCACCAGGTCAACCAGTCATGGTCCACTGGCACCAGGTCAACCAGTCTTGGCCTACTGGCACCAGGTCAACCAGACATGGCCCACTGGCACCAGGTCAACCAGACATGGCCTACTGGCACCAGGTCAACCAGTCAAGGCCTACTGGCACCAGGGCAACCAGTCATGGCCTACTGGCACCA
>JARFOD010021065.1:0-10974 GCA_031763545.1 Mopalia muscosa
ATACTGCAGTCCGACCTGAGACAACTCGAGCTGATATATCGTCACGTATCACGCACTGTACATATAATCTCTATATAGCAAAGAAAATAGATTCCAGGTAGATGAATCTGACTGGGACACTTATGAAAGACTTGGCATATATCAACAAGCAGCACATGGCCCCTTGCTTTTTTATTTAAAAAATAAATTACCTTGGGGTTTTATTTGTTGAAATTGGAAAGTATTCAGTCCCTATTTGAAAACACTTGTGACCTAGACCATTAAAGTACACAGCCATGAGTCAATGTCGACCCCCAAAAGCAGGCAAAGGACCATGTGCAGGCCAAGTCTCTAATAAGTTACCCAATCAGATTCATGTACGTGGAGTGAACGTCACAACATCGACTTGATGAATTATCTCTCTTAGCTACACATAACCAACATGGCTGACACACCTTCACAGCATGTCTGAACTGAAGGGGAACTGCGCAAGATGGCATAACGGGTGAGGAGTTGGGTTTCTTGGGATTGTTGGATTAACTTACGGCAGTCATAGCACCGCATGACATGTTAACCTCCTTAAACTTCAACGGTGGGCTCCATCGATGTAGCATGACGTCGTAGAACGGCGCAACACGCCCGCACGAAGCCGCTGGGTTGGCATGCGATTATGCGATTTGAAAGGCCACCCCGACGCCCTGACCCACGTCTTGCGGAATGCATGATTCCACCGCGGTTGGGTGCGGTCACAGCCGCTGTCGGGTGCCATCATGAAATAGACGAAGACCATCGCCTGATAGTTACCGAGGCATGGCGAAAAGAAGATCGTATGGGCGTTAAGCCGCTTTTCCTTCCTTAATTTGCCTCCATAGCGGCTAAAACCTTAGTTAGCTAGAGTCCACAAAAGCTACTTTCGGATGACCACTCTTTACCGAACGCATTCAGATTGGGGCTTTCTTAGAAAGAGGTGGTCTTAATAAAGGATGACAAGTAGGCTATACATGTAATATACATGTAGAATTTTAGTCCCATTAACGAGTCCTTACATCATCACAGACACGTCAATTGACAGCGGCGACACGCCTCTCCCTTTCGTGTCATCTAGTTATTGTGGCGTTCACATTATGACGCCAAGAGACTTGTACATAAACTATTTTCGTGGCGCATTTTTCACGAAGAAGGCGCTGCTCGTCACCTTGCATCCTGGTTCTCCATTACGCACAACCCTTATCTCAACAGAGGACAATCACAGGACGTAGATATCATAAAACAGATCGACTCCCTGTTGCCCCCAGCTCCGAGAGCCCCAGGGTAACGGCTCCATCCATCCAATACAATTACAATGGGTGAAGGACAACTCCCCACAACCCACCACCCCATCGACGCTAAAAGCAACAAACAAAAACAAGACAGGATAACCCCCATAACATATCTGCTCTTTGTTGGCCCAGATGGCAGCAAAAAACTACATCTCAACAGTCTCTATATATATGTTGAAATATTCAAAGAGACTTACTTAAATGTAGAGAGGTGCACACAGGGTAAGGGTCAGCAAGCCACTGCACCGCTGTAACTGTAATTGGCCATACTGCGCTAGACTATTATCGCTATGTAATTATATTCCTCAGCTTGTAACTGTTATAGTAACAGCCCACATAGACACATATATACCACATCGTACAATCTACCTAATCGTCAAATAGGATCCAATGTCAGCAGATCATCCAGCCGTCACAGTCTGTTGTTGGTTTGACACACAGCTGAGATAATAAATGTAGGTTATCCCTTAATTGATATAAATATGTCAGCCTCCAGTCTGTTTGTGTGTTGCTTTGATTGGTAACTCAAACAGAACGGACTGTTATTTCACTTGTATATGACGCCATGCAATCCCATTGGAAGAAGAAAATTACCCACCCATCCACCCCCTAAACAAACAATTATGAAACAGGACTCTTAACATCAACTGGCGTAATAGCGCCATTATTTCCTCGAATAAAGTTCTTATTAAAAATGGTGTGTTGCCTTGTTTAATTTGTTCTGGTTCTGCAAATTTGCCTTTGGTGGAGTATTTGGTATTGATATGATATAGCCTAAATAGGTCACATTTGGTGTATTTATCACCATTTGATGGAGGGGTGATTAGGCTGTTGCTTATATTCTGAAGGTAGCTGAACAGCCACTGTGACACTCAAGGGCTTCTTAATCAAAATTTCATCGGTCATCCTCTGTCACGATTTTAACTCAAAACTTCAAAAGGACCGATTAAAGTATGTACCAGGGGTTTTCGCTCAACGGAAGTTTGGGAGTGAGCCGTGGGGCCAAACGTTAACATTACGGCTTATGGCCAATTACTTCAGTGTTGCTGACGTAAGGGTTAACATATTATTAACAAAATTCTAGCTGTGCATGTTGAGATTTGTAAAGAAATCAACCATATGACATTCTGGCTAATCAAAGGACATCGGGAAAACATCAATGTTCTAAATGTGAAACATTAATGGTGTGGGCATAATCGATATCTTAAAGTTAGTATATCCTTTCTGTAAATTTCCTGTAAACAATTTCTCTGTATACCTGTGTGTAATCAAGTCATATTTGTGTATTGTCCTGTATATCTCTGGTAGTGTTGTGGTGCACATAAATTCAATTGAATGGGGCCGCCAGACAAATCAATAACAGTAGCAGCAGTAGGCATCTTGAAGTGTAATATTTACACTATGATGTATGTAGGAGAAGGGTTGTATAACCAATTCCTGAATAAATAAACTGAAATTATTAACAACTCTACGCAGATAACTGTAACCTTTTCAGAGTACCTTTTGACATGTTTGCAAATACATTCATCGTATTTGCTCAATGACAAATAGTTAAAGGGAATCGCACTGATTCTCGACCTAAACTGATTATTTTTATTGCATATTTTCAAAGACAACCATCTGTATTGCAGTTGCAATTGAATTAGTATAGCCGTTAATTTAAAAAGCGGAACTGACGTCATTGTTCGAAGACACGGTAGTTATATCATGTAGTCGTGGCCGTCCCCCTACTGGATGCACTTCTGGATGCTTTCTTATGAAACCAAGCGAATCAAGAAAAACAAACGACCGATTGTACATATCTACCTCGTACTAAAAACTTGTTGTTACAGATGCCTTCGAATGCATCCATAAACAAACGGTCACACTGTTGACCAACCGTGTTTTCGAACAATGACCTCAGTACCGCCTGACATCCTGGCCGTGGAACATATATACCATTTGATTAAGCGGTCGCCGTCTTACCTATGTATTATAGAGTATAGTCGGCTTGATCATAAACCAGAATCAATGTTTCGTAGTGATATTGGGTAAACTGCAGTAAATTGTGCGGCAATTGTCCGACAATTTGCCACTGGATAAATGCATCGAGACTATACATGATATGATGTCGTGCATCAACGCAGCACTTTTGTAAGTCAACAGCCAATGTAATTAGCCCTTATTAAAACATTTCGTTTGTCCATATTACATGTTTACACTCTTTAAACAACTGGAATCTTCCGTAACTGTGGTGAAGGATTGAGAGCTCCGCAACAGGACTTCCTGTGTCAACCGTGATGGCGTGTGGCGAAGGATTGAGCTCCGCAACAGGACTTCCTGTCAGTGTGACAACCGTGATGGTGCAGGTTTGTCCCAAAACTGCCGTCTGAGTTAAAAAAAAACTAGAGGAGAATTGATGGTTACAAAATGAAAATGTACGAAATATTAAACAAGGTTGTCGTACATTTCGCAAACCCTAATGTATAGGATTAGACTGGGGGTGACTAGGTTTATATAGGTTGCAATGCGATGCTCGTGTCCATTTGTGTTTTCTCTTAACATGAACGACGTACCCCTTGCCTCCTAGCAATATACAGAGTATACACAGTGGACTCCACGGCCTGTTTCTCCCCTTGAGAATCCAGGTAAGTAATGTCACGTGTGATGTGGGCCAGATGTTACAATTGTTGACTATAGGTAAAATTAAAACCGGCCTTAAAATCGTTAATAAAAGCAAACTTAAAAGTTGTCGGCCGGCGTATTGATAAGATGTAAACGTGACAAAAATATGATATTAAAATAACAAATGCATATTAACGGACCATATAATAAATAGAGGATATTTCATCAGTGATCCGGGATATCAACATTATGACATGAGGGTAGTAATGTTCAATTATTCCAAACCTCCAGCGAGGAAGGTCATAAATTTCATATCCGAGTCAAGAATTTTAGATTCTATTTTTCCCATAAATGTCAGTTTTTTAGTAACTTAAAAAAAACGCGCATCTGTTGACATACACATGGGTCAGTGTAAAGCGTCCATAAGAGTTATCAGCCCCTGCGTAATAGAAAACTGTGCCGGTTAAATTTAATATTGATTATGCTTAAAAAAGGATTCTTTTGAAAGTACATAAAATAGTTTTAATTCGGGTCAATATAATAAAGACGGTAAAATTCATCAATAAAAATCGAATCGTACCGTGACGTGCATTGCACTAGTTAGGTACATCAGTACATCAGTACATTCTCTCTTGACAACGATGCGAAAATATATCTTGATTTCTACTTAAAATTGCTACTAAACGGCATTAATGGGATTCACAGTATTTCAAATTCGTTACCCGGAGATATCCAGTTTATAAAAGTCGGGTAGTAGTTTTCCTTTATTCCTCGCTAAACTAGAAATTATGAATTTGATATCTCCGGGTCAGTCATGGGAGATCCTCTATATATCTGCTGTGGTGAATACGTTGATGAGTTGTTCCACGAACACGTAGGACGATGGGGTCTAAAGGTTCCTTATTTTAACTGTATATACCAGAGGGAATCGATCGCCAAACCGCTGGCCAGTTTTAAAATAGAACATGTAAGTTGTATCTTTTTATTCGTTAAATTATATCAAATGAATTGAGAGTGACCAATCAGAGCGTGGTATAGCTGTATCCTACACTTGGAGATATGAAACAAATATCTCATCGTTGCATACGCGCCATTCAACACTCACTACAAAGGAGAGAAATAATACAAAAAGTTATTTGTATTTAATTTAATTATTTTTTCTTTTAGATAACAGAGGAACAGGTGGTGGTTCTAAACGGAACCATAAGGACAAAAACGGAATAAAACGATAGGGGTGAATACATGGAACAGTTGTTGCGGGTTCCATGCAGAACTAAAAAGGGTCCATATAACATTACAATTGCACATATATGATTAGCAAGAATACAGCGACTTCATAGTAGTATACAAATGTACACATAACATATGTTTTTCCTTAAACATGTCTATAAATGACTATACAAAATATTCTTCCGATGTTTAAAAATCTTGAAGAATATGAAAACATCACAATCTAGAATGGTTTATACAAGGATGTTATCACACAATTCGAGTCTGGTTGAAGCGCATTTGTTTCATATTGTGTTGAATAAACGAAAAATAACAAGCAGTTTTGTGTTGACGTTCATAAACACTTTTTGTGTAAGCGCCTATTTACTACAGTCTAGTAAAGTCACAGTTTCCCGCTGCCCAACGGACGTTTGCCACTCTTGTATTGGTAAACATGCCAATGTCTTATATTAGAAAATAAATTGAACACAATGTATGTAATCCGTTTCGTACACACTCCTCTATTTGAGATCAAAACTCAGGAATCTCGATGTAATCGCTGGTAAAGACACAGAAAGAGGTGTCTATTGTACACACTTTTTAACTCCGTCTGGTTGATACAGCCGATCGCCAAACATGTCGTCGCCCTTAACTTGAGGAACTCCTATAATATAAAACTATATCAACCGTTTCATTAAAACCAGCAATTCCTTTAATATAGAGCTTTATCGACGATTCATTGAAACAACCATTTCCTTTCATATAAAACTATATCAACGATTCATTGAAACAACCAATTCCTCTAATATAAAACTATATCAACAATTCATTGAAACAAACAATTCCTCTAATATAAAACTATATCAACCGATTCATTGAAACAATCAATTCCTCTCATATAAAACTATATCAACCGATTCATTAAAACAACCAATTCCTCTCATATAAAACTATATCAACCGATTCATTGAAACAATCAATTCCTCTCATATAAAATTATATCAACCGATTCATTGAAACAAACAATTCCTCTCATATAAAACTTTATCAACCGAGTCATTGAAACAACCAATTCCTCTCATATAAAACTATATCAACAATTCATTGAAACAAACAATTCCTCTCATATAAAACTATATCAACCGATTCATTGAAACAACCAATTCCTTTCATATAAAACTTTATCAACCGAAATTTCTCTCAAAAAAAACTATATCAACCGATTCATTGAAACAACCAATTACTCTCATATAAAACTTTATCAACCGAAATTATGCTCATATAAAACTATATCAACTGATTCATTGAATCAACCAATTCCTATCATATAAAACTATATCAACCGATTCACTGAAACAACCGATTCCTCTCATATAAAACTTTATCAATCGATTCATTGAAACAACCAATTCCTATCATATAAAACTCAACCGATTTATTGAAACGACCAATTCCTCTCATATAAAACTCGATCAACCGATTCATTGAAACAACCAATTCCTCTCATATAAAGCTTTATAAACCGAAATTCCTCTCATATAAAACTATATCAACCGATTCATTGAAACAAGCAATTCCTCTCATATAAAACTATATCAACCGATTCATTGAAACAAGCAATTCCTCTCGTATAAAACTATATCAACCGATTCACTGAAACAACCAATTCCTCTCATATAAAACTTTATCAACCGAAATTCCTCTCATATAAAACTATAATTCTTTACTTCAGTCCGGTTGAGGCTTCCCCTCTTTTAGGATATAAACTTTTTTCATGAATATAGTTCTAACTTATATATGAATCTGTTATTTTTGTAAATATGTTATGATATTAAAAAAATCACTAATCTCACCAGCTACATTGTATTGCTTAGTATAATTAAATTCACGCAGACCTTATATTATTAATAATCTATTGTTATATATATATATCTAATGGGAAAAAATAAGCCCCTTGGGGTTTCTTTTCCCGCAAGAAAAACAACAAAATAATTCGTAATTTAATATGTATATTTATTTTTCTAAGTTACACTGTTACTGTAGAATATCCAAATGATTATACTTCTGGTGAATAAATGAAATGAAATGAAAATCAACCAATCAATTGATCAATCAATCAATCAAGCAAGCGACATTTCAATATTATAATTTTATACATTTATTGCCTTTGAAGCATGTTTTAAATGCGCCATCTAGCCGATTAATAAGGGACAGAATGAGCTCTTCGACAAGCTTTAATCCCGCCCAATCAATTAATATCAACTTTTATATTCTGTTATTCGGTACATCACCCAATCAATACAAAAACATATCAGGATCTCGCCCTTTTGAAGTTATACTTATCATTAGACTGGGTATGTGAAGAAAGTCTGCATGGCCGCTCTCTGCTTCGAAAGTCAACCCTCCCCCTACCCATTATGCCCTTCACTCCCAGTATAAGGATGATGGCTGATATTAAGGCTACAGTTGGGATTCTCGGAAAAGGCCAACAGAAGCAGATTGACTTCCTGTGTCAATTGTTCATGGGAAATAACTCTTAGTGCATAGCTGTTGATCCAGTAGAGTTACCTGCGCATTGTATCGAGCCAAAATGTAGCATTTGGGAAGAATGCCATCATTTGGTCGAATTCAAATCCAAGTACTATTTCTTTAGGCTCTTGTTGTCCTTTATATACCAAGTATCAACGCTATCACATCCTGTCATTAGCCCTAATAGTAATTATTAAAGCCGGACGTAAAATAAATCCTAAACAACCCACAGCGCAAAAACCATCTCCAAAATGACCTGTCAATAATATTTACTGGAAACACCGGACACAGTGACGAAACAATAGCACCAATTGTTATTTTAACGGAGTCACTGAAATCAATGGAAACCATGTAAAAAGTGACAAAAACGTTAGTACCAATATTTATATTACCAGACTCACTGGAAACATTGCTAACAGTGACAAAACGTTAGCACCAATTTTTTGCACTTGAAAAACTGGAAACAGTAAAAAAAAAAAAACTTTAGCGCCGACTGTTCTATTACCGAGGACTGTGAAAAGACTAGAGGCCCTGACAAAACGCAAGCAAAAATTGTGTTAGTACCAGAGTCTCTGGAAACAACGGAAACAGAGACAAAGCGTTAGATCTAATTGTTGTATGACAGGGGTCACTGGAAACCGTAACAAAACGTTAGTACCAATTGCTATATGACCGAGGTCACTAGAAACAATTAAAATGGTGTTAAAACGTTAGCAGCAATTGTTGTGTTAACGGGAACATTGGAAAGAGTGGCAAAATGTTAGCACCAATTGTTACATTACGGAGGTCACTGGAATCACTTGAAATGGTGTTAAAACGTTAGCAGCAATTGTTGTCTTACCGGGAACATTGGAAAGAGTGGCAAAATGTTAGCACCAATTGTTGTATTACGGAGGTCACTGGAAACACTTGAAATGGTGTTAAAACGTTAGCAGCAATTGTTGTGTTACCGGGAACATTGGAAAGAGTGGCAAAATGTTAGAACCAATTGTTACATTACGGAGGTCACTGGAAGCACTTGAAATGGTGTTAAAACGTTAGCAGCAATTGTTGTGTTACCGGGAACATTCGAAAGAGTGGCAAAATGTTAGCACCAATTGCTACATTACGGAGGTCACTGGAAGCACTTGAAATGGTGTCAAAACGTTAACACCAATTGTTGTGTTACCGGGAACACTGGAAACAGTGGTAAAATGTTAGCACAATTGAGTATTACAGGAGTCCATGGAAACAGTGACAACTCGTTAGCATCAATTATTGCATCACCGGAGTCACTAGAACGAGTGGCAAACATTAACAGCAACTGTTGTATGACAGGGGTCACTGCAAACAGTAACAAAACGTTAGTGGCAATTGTTGTATTACGGAGGTCACTGAAAACACTTGAAATGATATCAAAACGTTAGCATTAACTGTTGTGTTACCTGGAACACTGGAAACAGTGGCAAAAATATGAATACAATTGTGTATTACCAGGGTCGCTGGAAAAAGTGAAAACACGTTGGCAGACTTGGCACCCATTATTGCATTATCGGAGTCACTGGAAACACTAGAAACAGTGTCAAAACATTAACACCAATTTTTGTATTACAGGGGTCACTGGAAGCAGTAACAAACCATTAGTATCAATTGTATTATGGGGGTCACTGGAAACACTTGAAATAATGTCTAAACGTTAGCATTAATTGTTGTGTTACGGAGAACACTGGAAATAGTGGCAAAAAAGTTGACACCAATTGTGTATTACAACACGCTGACACCAATTATTGCATAATCGGAGTCACTGGAAACACTGCAAAAAAAACTGTAAAAATGACTGTAAAAGTGATCAAACGTTAGTACCAATTGTTGTACAACGGAAGTAAAAATATACTGCGCCCCTCATTTGAAAATAGGTTATGTGGAACAGTAGCTATCGAGCCATTTTCATAAATATATAATCTATCTATCTATTGCCGGGAAGAATGGAAACAGTACAACAAGTTAGTACCAATTGTTGAATACCGGGCTAAACAAACACCCCTCGAAACACTTGAAATGGTGTCAAAACGTTAGCAGCAATTGTTGTGTTACAGGAAACATTGGAAAGAGTGGCAAAATGGTAGCCCCAATTGTTGTATTACAGAGGTCACTGGAAACACTTGAAATAACATCAAAACGTTAGCATTAATTGTTGTGTTACCGGGAACACTGGAAAAAGTGAAAACACGTTGGCACCCATTATTGCATTGCAGGGGTCACTGGAAACAGTAACAAAACATTAGTACCAATTGTTGTATAACTGTGGTCGCTGGAAACGGTAAATGGTGTCAAAACTTTCTCAACAATTGTTGTGTTACCGGGAACATTGGAAAAAATTGCAAAACGTTAGCCCCAATTGTTGTATTACTGAGGTCACTGGAAACACTTGATATAATGTCAGAACGTTAGCAATAATTGTTGTATTACTAGAACACTGGAATCAGTGGCAAAAATGTCGACACCAATTGTGTATTACCGGGGTGGCTGGAAAAAGTGAAAACACGTTGGCAACAATTATTGCATTATCGGAGTCACTGGAAACACTGGAAACAGTGTCAAAACATTAACACCAATTGGTGTATTACAGGGGTCACTGAAAACAGTAACAAAACATTAGTACCAATTGTATTATGGAGGTCACTGGAAACACTTGAAATAATGTCATAACGTTAGCATTATTTGTTGTGTTACAGGGAACGATGGAAACAGTCGCAAAAATGTTAACAACAATTGTGTATTACCGGGGTAGCTGGAAACACTGGAAACCGTGTCAAAACATTAACACCAATTGTTTTTATATTAAGAGGCCACTGCAAACAGTAATAAAACATTAGCACTGTATACTGTATACAGGAGGCCCTGGAAAATGTGACAAAACGTTAGTACCAATTGTTGTATTAATGTGGTCGCTGGAAACAGTGAAAAAACGTTAGTACCAATTGTTGTACAACCGAAGTAAAAATAAACTGCGCCACTCATTTGAAAATAGGTAATCTCCAACAGTAGCTATCGAGTCATTTTCGTAAATATATCTATCATCTATCTATCTATTGCGGGAACAATAGAAACAGTAGACGATAGATTTATGAATGGATCTTGACGCCCACACTATACCTTACACATGCAAGGCTAGTTTTAACCACCATTGCCTTGTATAGTGATGGTCAAATTACGGGACCACAATAATTCACATTCTACTGTAAGTGACTTGATTGTAACCAATGCTTCTGACAATTAATGGAGGGCCACAATATAGATTTGCTATATTTAAACAAGATTCAATCATGTCACAATGAAATACAAGAGATCCATG
>JARFOD010021076.1:0-10973 GCA_031763545.1 Mopalia muscosa
GATATCGCTAGTATGTTGCTAGTATGTTCTCGTTTGAGACATCCGGACGACGTGTTTCTGAAGATAGCAAAAACCTGGGCGAATGAATTATCTGAAATGGACCCCCGACAGCAGCTGTTGGCCAAAAAAGCATTAAATGACATTCTTTTCGAGGGAGGGTGCGAACTCTACACCGGAATTCTGTGCAGATTATTGTATCACCTAACGACAGCCGACCTACCACACCATACAGCACCATGAGTCACCCAAGTGTTGGTTCTTCATACTCCATTTTACCCCAGACATCACAATTCTTTCCAGGGAATAACTAAGGTTTCACGAACCCAGTTCCGGGGGGATCAGACGAACAGTGCAGAATTCTTGGCGTCGGCACCGCTAACATGTTAAATAGTAGTACCATTTCGGATACCGGTGCTCTGGCCCAATATTTCTCAGGTTTCGATCATACGTCCGGCTCCGGCTAATTGTCAGTTTGATGCTAATTCAGGATTTTCAGTTATGTTTGTGTGTTTCAGTTTGATATACTCCACATACAAACTGTCTTGAAAATACGTGATTTGTTTGACCACTACATTTTATACTTGCGGTATGTTCAAGTTGTACCGAGTATTATTATGAATGAACGATCAATAAATAAAATTGTTTACTGACCTTTATTAATGTTTTGAGACAGTGGATAATCGCCTCGCACGTTTCCATGATTGTTTGCTCCGATGGTTTGTGGTGAAATAGCACGGAATGAATTTCAAATCTTGGAAGGTGTTCCCAGTAGCCAGGTATCGAAACGTGAGGGATAGTCGCTCCGATGGGAGAATAGCTTTTCGCATGACAGTGTCTTGTTTCTGTATAAAAGGCGCTACCAGCGTCAACAGCTCGTCGAATGACTGAGTATCCATTCTGAAAAAGTCCTCTGGTTCGTTTTCTCGTAATTCTCGAAGTAGCCTGTGATGGCCATATTTTTCCCTCTCCAGATACCATTTTTTAGACCATTTTGTTCGAAGCGATTTTGTTTTTTCCGCGGCTCCAAAGCTAGTGCAAGGGCCAAGGCTGTAGGTCCGTCCATGGCAAACGTTTGGCGTACACTGAATACGGCATCAATAAGTCGTGTGTGGCGACAGAGGACTGTCAAAAACTTTGACGTCAATTCTTGGGGTCAAAAATTTGAGCGTGTGTAGGCCGCTTTACGCCATTCGGAGAGTGGCTATTGAGAGAGATTTTAAAATGATTGTTTTGTTCACTCACTCAGATGCTATGATTTATGTGTGTAGAAAACGGTAATAGAGATCTGAGAAAATGTAGAGATAAGCCCTTATTTAATTAAAATTGTCGATTTTGAGATTCAATCCAGTACTTCTGGGTATTTAACATAAAATGACACATAGTGAAAAGCAAGGCTTCCCAGTATAGTTTAATTATGCTTAAAACGTTGCTTAAAGCCGAAAGGCCTGTATGGCATGGACAGCACTAAATCATTATTCTAAAAGCAACATAAAAGTCCATTTGAATATTCAGTTTTTCAGTAAGCCAAAGATATTTTTTTTAAGTAAGACTTTTGTTCTTGAACATAAATATAACCAATGTAATTAAAGGTTCTCCAATGTATCTTAATAATTGTGTGAATACAGCCACTATATTTCTCAACTGTATGATTCAAGGACATGTTGAAGAAAGGCCATTGGGAAATACACCAAAGCACAAACTGAGAGAAGCAGCTACATTGCTGGTAAAATAACTCACAACCTAAACAAAGCGTTTGCAGTAAATGTGGCTGAATATGATTTAACATCGGGTCGAGGAAAAGAATGGCATGAAGAGAAGGATTGAGGCTTTCCTTGTGAGTATAAAGGGGACCAACTGTTTAATAAACAATTCAACATAAAGCACTATGGCTTCCCTGAGTTCAATGCAAGAAGTCTACATCAGAAAATCAAAAGACCTATTGACTTTAAAAATAAACTTTTGGGTTATGGGGCAAAGCTTGACCGTTGTCGATATACTTCCAGTGTATGATTGGTTAATGGTATTCATTTAAGGGACCGACCTAGCTGAAGAGCAAACACAAAGCCAATTGTTTGTGATTGTATGACGGTTGTGATTGTCTTTTGCCTCAGGGTTGGTTTTATTTACCTATTGGGTTTGCAAACCATGTAAATCTATGAACCCTCTTAAATCCCAATTGAGGAAACAATAAAATTCTGATTAAAACCTGAGCTTGATCAGCCCTTGGGTCCACCCTCACGCTTCCACCAAGAATTTATGGTAACTAAGACCATTCAGTCGATGGTGTTCCAAGAAAACAAACACAGTCGAGGTCATGACATGTTACTGTCGCTATTATCCAAATATTTAACTATTTTACACATGCACATTGCGGCTTACAAATGTTGCAACAAGTACATAACTTGCATGCACACTGGGTTTTATTACAAAGTCCATCACAGTTTGGTTTGTTGGCAACACGGTTTATTTCGTGTTGGTCCATGCACTCCAAATACAAACATTTTAAGATGGCTAATTGCACAAATAGGTTTTCTTTTGAGACTTGCCTCTGAAGATACCTGATATGTTCCGAAGACATCCTCGTGTCTCCAACAGTCCGATGTGTGGCAGGTAACAGAGCTTCTTTCAGTCTGCCATCTCTGGCCTGCTGCCAATAATTTAGAACTGGCTCCCCAATTGATGGTAAGTTCCACATCAGGAATGATAACACGGAAACCACAAGCCATTGATGTTATTAAGCATCTAATAGGTAGTCAGGCTTTTGAAATGTGTCTAAAATGTGTGTCTTAGCCTCTTTTGAACTACTAGCAACAAACATTTGAATAATTCTCTCTCCATCGTTTGAATAGATTTTTTCCCCAAATCCATCGACATTATCCTCAAATATTTCCCCTGCGGGATTCAAACGTCTGTACATAAAAATAGAAAATACGCATTTTATAATAGAGGCAGTAGCTATATGTAGAGTTCGATTATAGAAATACAAAGCCATGTAATCTTATAGATAAAAAGGTCCTTTGTATAGAGATTCTTTATGCCATTTCAATAAGATGAGAGCGGGCTTATTTTCACATAACCTATATTTATATTTAATGTAAAGGCCTATGAGATGAATCAACGTACGTGTATAGGATGTATTTGCGGGCGTCTGTGTTCTTTTCACTGAGCTCTTCGATGTAGAACGACACTTTTTCGCCCATATTCATAACTGTCTAACGCCTGTAAGTCAAATAAACATTAGGTCAGAAGAAGATATATAGTATACGTTGTAGAATATATGCGATACACTTATCTAGTGCAAAGATGCTCTTCCAAAAGCTTAAAATACTTACCCTGATAAATTTTAAATAAATGAAGAGAGAGCCTTGAACTATGTACATACTTCCGGCGAAACAACATAATTTGCATATACAATCAAACGATGACATCTACTCCAATTACTAAGAAGGAAAGGAGTCCCAATTTTACAGACAAAGAATGTTTTTGAATATCTAATTTTGTTGAAGCGAATAAGGAAATTTTATTCAACAAATTCAACACTTTGATAAATAACAGATGCAAATACAATATGTGGCTCGACCTATGCCAAAAACTAAATACCATTGATGCAGTCCCTCGAGTGGTGGACCAAGTAAAACTAGAGTGGAAAAAGCTTGTTTCGCTGTCGAAAAAAGAAGTTGGGGAGTTTTAAGACTTTGCAAAAGAAGACAGGCGGTGGGACTCTCCCAAAAGAACCTTCGGCACTGTCCCAGAAAATATGGGATAGTAACCGGGAATCTCCCCCCTTCGTCGGACTCGGCGGAAATAAGAGTGGTAACTAAGCGAAGTGTATTACTTGAAAAAATCCCAACCTGAATGCATTCGATAATTATACATTCGGATAAAATGCCAAGAGCAAATTAAAAAATGTGGTAACTGTTGTATTTACTAGTAATGTTTAGTAATGGATAGTATATGGGAAAACATTTTGGTAATTCCCTTCGCTATGTTGAATAATTTATTCCACAGATGCAGTCCCTCTGGAATCTCAATCTACGGTTAACTACATTCTTCCGGAGAATCATATTATTTCTTTTTCGAATATAAGTAGGCCTACCACTCCTTTCAAAAATGACATTGTAGGCATTTTTAACACATAGGATTGTCCACTGATACCAGAGCCTGGTGACATAGATGGCGATGTAATGGTGGAGGACAATTGCTTTCCGAAATGTATAGGAGCCACTACTACTGGGGATTTATGTATAGACACTGTTTTAATTTATCATCCAATAAACTTAATGCACAATTTCCAAACTTCCAGTCCACACCAGTAAAATTATCACCTAGTCCATGCACCTACACATCTAAATTTGCCATAAAAAATACAAATCAAGTAAAAAAGTAACAGCAAATCAGAGACGAAGGGTGTCTCTTGATGACGTTAATAGAGAGCAGTTGAGAGTATTGGAAGCCGAGAGACAAACAATCGAGTTAGAAAAAGAAATATTGAAAGAGAAGAGGCAGATGATAGAAAATAAAATTACATGATTCAGATCAAATCAATTTGATTCGCTGATTATTGTTTTACGCCACATTCAGCGGTATTTCAGCTACGCTGTGGCGAAGACACATTTACAATTCTGTACATTTATTTATTTTTTTAAATTATTTATTTATTAATTTTTTTTTATATTATTATTATTATTATTTTTTTGTAACAAATACCCAAAGACAAACAGAGCGAATATCACCAAGGATGTTGTCAAACAAGTTCTTCATGGAAGTGTCTGTATAGAACAGTTACCTAATTGACGCAAAGTCTACACAGTCAATCAATATGTGTTTGATGTCGTATACACAGTCACAAATTCCACGCTTTGGTTTGATTTTTATTTGATCAAAAAGGATTTTTTCCGTGAGGTGACTGGCCCAAACGACATGCGCCAACACCACCTGGTCCCTTCTCGACATTCCATGGGAGTAAACATTTCCACCGATTCCAGGATGTATGTCATGAAGTTTATTTCCGACTTCGAGGTGCCAAAGTTTAAAACTGCATGTACTTAGAAATTGTGAGCTTAAGATCTCTATATTATAGTTTAGCTTGAGAAATGGGCTTGTTTAGGGCTGCCTTTTTATAGAGTTTATAAGGGGGGGGGGGGATATTTTTTAATTGGGGTTAAGTAAGTTTAAGGGTAGGGTAATTTTGTGGAGGCTGAGTTGTTATTAACAGTCGGGACTTAAAAAACACAACTTGATGCACTTCCTTAATTTATACCAATAAGGGGAGTGAGAACTGATGATATTACTGAGTTTCAACTCTGTTAAATAAATAGTAGCGACTATTTCAGATCTTCACACACATTTTTACTTCATAATTATGAAATCTTAACTATTATTGGGTTTAAAGCTTAAGTTTCCGAGGTTGATTTGACATAAAACTAACAGACGGACAGACAAATGGTGCTAATGGCTTTATATCCCCATGTATTATATGCCGTCAGTTTATGAGAAATAAGTAGTGGTTATGTAATAAATACCTCATTCATTTGCCATCCTCATGCTCAGTGAATGGAGTTGTAAGGCTGGGGTTATAGTTTCCACCAGCACCTTCTTTCACTGGCTCCAGACCCCTAGCTAGGCTTATTTGGCGTGGCGTTGCGCCCTGTCCCTATTTTGAGCGCCATGCCCCTTTTTTCAGGCGCCTTTCCTCTGATACTCTTTGCCATGCCCCGGCTAGGAATGGTTCCTGCCCTTAAAAAGATTGCGCCCTTCTTAAAAAATTATTTATTGGCTTGTGTCGGTACAGTCGATTCCATTACGAAACATTAGCCGCCATTTTCAGAATAAATGGGTGTATTTGTTACCTTCACCTGCACAAGAGTTCCACATGCCTCTCCGTCATTCGGAAACTGTCTGACATTAGTGCTTTTTCGCTATCATTTAAAAATCCTATCCGTATATATGAGTACGCTCATGCGTGACTATTTGTTATTTCTCATGAGTTCATATTTTTTCGTAGTACAGTCAGTCAGTTTAAAAGAAAAATATGCCAAGAA
Source organism: Mopalia muscosa (assembly GCA_031763545.1). NCBI lineage: Eukaryota > Metazoa > Mollusca > Polyplacophora > Chitonida > Mopaliidae > Mopalia > Mopalia muscosa. The sequence goes on from JARFOD010021076.1 coordinate 6,042, forward strand.
GCGCCCGATTGGCCAAAAAACGGTCAATCGAAACTGAGAAGATCGCTAAAAAGTGTAAAACGATAAAATCTTTCTTTGGCGGTGCTGAAAAAGCGTCAACAGAAGTTCCATCGACCAGCCGTGCAACAACAACAACAACAAGTGAATCTGGCGTAGAATCTGAAAGCCATGTCAGCGATGCTGATGAAGTTAATACTGGTGATTCAAATGTACTAAATCTGTCTGAAACTAACCTTCAAACAACGTCTCAGTCAAGATCCAAGCATGTTGTTGGGGCCCGGGCTGTCTTAGAGTTAAACTTAAACTGGGTTGTTTTGAAAGATGAGTGGTGTGATAGTGCAAAAAAAACCATCCCTGTTATTTATTGTAAATTGTGCAAAAAACATAATTCCCTTGCCCCAAATGGGAAGAAAACGTGGGTCACTGAAGGATTTAAGTCTTTAAGAAAAGACAGGGTCAAAGATCATGTGAACAGTATTCAACATAGAGAGTCAATAAAGAGAGAGAGGCAATTGGAGCTGAATATTGAGAGGGATTCTAAATTTTCACAGGAGGAACAATCAGTTGCTAAAATTTTAGTGGACATAGCTCTACATATTGTTAAAAACAATTTGCCCTTAGACAGTTTTCCTGGGTTGGTTGATTTATGCATAAAAGCAGGGGCCCAAAAACTCTCAGCAACACGCCATGCTTTCAATGCTACGTATACTAGCCCACAAGCTGTACATGAGCTTCTTGAAGTTTTGTCCGAAACAGTAGACGATCATTATATTCCCCACATGAGGTCCAGTTTGACTTTTTCACTAATGGTTGATGAGGTTTGTGACAAGTCATCTATAAAAAACCTTGGTGTAATCATCAAATACATTGATCCTGCTGGTAATCCAGCTGTAAAATTTTTGCATGACATTGAGATGAAGCTGTCAACCGGAGTAGATATCAAGACTGGGATTTTAGAAGTTGTGGAGATAAAGGGGCTCCAATCAGAACTGTGTACAAACTTAACCAGTGATGGTGCATCGTCATTTGCAGGTATGAAAATATATACTCAATGTAAAAACAATTATGATCACCGTGTGGTTACTTTTCCTACATTAAAATGTGTTACCATATGTTATGTTGAGTGAATTACCCTAGGACATGGAGCAAAAAACAACAATCAAGAAAGATTAAGTAACAAAGCATCATAAATTAATTTGAGTGATAGCCATGTGTTAATTAAATTTTTATATGTTAACTTTGCATTTACAATTTTGCAAAGTAAGTGATTTCATTAACTGTTACATTTCATTTAAATACAGACAAAAAATCTCCCTGTTTTGACATAATGATTTTTGGTATTAAATACAATATTGAACAACATAATAGATAAAACATAACTGTGTTGTGGTTGAAAAATTATCTAAATTTTTTAACATTATACTGAAAGCCTTGGTAAGTTGTAAAGCATCAACTTTGGTTTCATGTAACATTAAAATATAAGTTAATCTTTGATTTCATTTTGTAGGTAAGCGTAATGGAGCTGCAGCCCTGTTGATAGGAGATAAAATGCCCCGTGCATTGGTTATGCACTGCCATGACCATAGACTTGCACTGGCATGTAGGGATGCATTTAAGGCTGTGCCACAGTTGGACTCTGTCTCTGAAGGACTGGATAGTCTGCACAAGTACTACAAGTACAGTTCTGTTAGTGCAGCTACTCTGCGACAGTTGCAGGAAGTTGTTTGCAATGCCCACTGGAGGATCCAGCAGGCAAAACATCACCGCTGGCTTTCCTATGACAAAGCAGTTGTTGCTGTCTTAAAGGGCTTAACAATTATTTCTGAAGACTTGGAGAATGCTTATAGCTGTGAAACAGCAGACGAGTTTACAAGACAGCGCAAAACCGATGCCACAGCTCTATATAAGTGGCTTACTCAGGAAAAGACCATCCGTATCCTGTGTCTTCTAGGAGACATTCTCCCCAGCTTGGCAGAACTTTCTCTTGTTTTTCAACGCCGATCTGTTGATTTGACTTACATTAAACCAAAATTGGAACAAACGCTGACGACCCTGCAGACTAGATGTGACAATTTGGGACAATGGGAGAAGAAAACCCTACAAACAGAAATCCTTAAGATAAACAAGTATAACTGCAGTGAACAGTTGTTCAGAGACACTATTCGCTTGCCTTTTCTTAAGGAATTACAACAGAAAGTACAGGAACGCTTCCACAATCCTGAAGTTTTTAGTGCCCTGTCTTGTTTATCCATACCTCTCGATGTGCTTGATTCGCTTCCACCAATGTATAGAGAGGAAGAAGTTCGCTTTCTAGCACAGAAGTTTAGCATTGATGAAGATGAATTTGTTGTTGAGTGGGTTAGCTGGCTAGACTTTATCAAGAGTTTTGAATTTCCTGCTATTGATAACTTTAGCCCCTTTATAGTACTAGCGAAACTGCTTTTGCAAAGGAATTCTCCTTCTTCAATAGACCTCTGTGGTCGGTTTCCAAACGTTGCCTATATGTACAGTGTTGCTACCACCTTGTCATTATCATCAGCTGAAGTTGAACGTCTTTTTAGCCATCTTAAGATAATTAAAAGTGACAGGAGAACAAGTCTCTCCAACAAAGTCTTAAATTGGCTTCTGAACATTAAGCTCAACATTGACAATGAGGATACAGAAGTTTTAACCACACAAGCCGCTGGTAAATGGTTAAATAAACGCCCCAGGAGATTTAGACACCATATGTGTGAATAAACTTGCAGAATAAACTAAATCACTGCTCATGTATGTATTAGTGTAAAATTTCACTCATCCTTTGGCCAAGGTTGTAAATATGTTGTTTTATTGGGTTTTTGAAAAAAAATCTAATATACTGTATCAGTTTGGTTGCTTCAGACCTGTCAAACCAAACTCTATTGCCAAATGATTTGTGAAGTACATCTTCATTCTTGAATTTTATGTATTTTTCAACTAGTGTTGCTTTAGTATTAAAGCTACTGATGCAGAAGACCACTAGACCAGTATCCTTACCTATACTGCGAAATGCCTGCTTGCAAGAAATTTAACATTATGCAATCAATGAGATTGGATTTTATGGTTCTTACAATAAAGCATTTGCGAAACTTAAAGTTACAATTTCCTCAATTTTTATTTAGAATCTCATAATATTTAGAAATTTAAAATGATCTGCACAAATTGTCTTGAAAAATACAAAATATATTAAGAGATGTTGAAAATTTCAAAACAACAATTTTGGATAAAGATTTGATAGTGGATTTTTTGTATTAAAACCACTAAGCACACAGTCAAAAGTCGGTCAATTTGATTTCTTAATAACTATAAAGTTTTCTGTCACTTCTTGTCTATCTGAATAAAATGATTAACATAAAAGTACAACGCCGTAATAATTAATCAAAAACATACATGCTTAATTTAGCTAGATGCAAAGTATCTCAAAATATTTGTTAATTCCAATTAGCACTTCCAGACTATTTGTTACCTTACTCCACATATTTCTATAACAATTTGTAACTTTTTACCCCAAAAATTCAAACCGACATATTCAGTTTTTTAAATTAAAAAAGGTCCTAACATTACATTTTCCCCCCTTACATTTAGTGTTCATAAATAGCCCAGAATGCATCTCAGAGTGTCTAGAGATTTTTTAGCTCCGGCAGTGCCCGGCCTGTTGTGCCCTGTCGACAACTTTGCACCATGCCCCTCTGAAATCCAAACTAAGGGTCTGTGCTCCTTTATGAGGTGGGCAATGTTGTGAAGCACTGCACATGTTCCAATAACTTCACAAGCCCTTTCTGGAGAGAGTCGAATTTCATTGTGAAGAATGTGAAATCTTGTCTTCCATATACCAAAAGTTCTTTCAACAGTACACCTTGTCTTCTTTGTTAAATATTTGTTCTGCTGCTGTTATGGGTTGAGCATTTGGTGTCAAAAGAAAAGGTCTGTACCCATAACCAACGTCACCGAATAGAATCCCCTCCCTCGGACCAGTTTTCAGTGAAATACCAATGGAAGATTCTCTAAAAATACGGTTGTCATGTGTTGACCCTGGCCAGCAGGCAACAACATTCAAAAATCGATCTGAAAATAAAATTGCATTTACAATTTTTTGTACAAAGTATACCGAAGTAGATATATTTTCACCAAGATAGATATAGTTACTGTTTGAGTTAAAATACTTCTACCAATGTCAATATTATTCCATTTAACATATTATGGACTTTCTACCCAAGTTCATATGATTTTACTTGACTTAAAAATATAAGTAGAAATAACTTCTGCTTGGGTTAAACTACTTCTACTAAAAAAGATATAATTACAACTCCAGAAAAAAATGTCCACCTCCGTAGATGTAATTTCTACTTGAATTAAAAGTTTCTGCTTGAATATTTTTTACCAAGATGGATATTGTTGGTTAACCATCTTTAGCTAAAAAAAAACAAAACAAACAGAAACAAGAAATTAAAAATGAGTGATCTACTCAAGTTAATGTAAGCTTGGTCTATGGTTATTTAAGTCAGACTTAACTTAAATACACGTTCTAGCAACGGTTTCCATCTCTCATACCAGAGTTAAGTCTGGCTTAATGATGTAAGTCTAGCTTAAAGTTAATACACTGTTGACACAATCGGGCCCTACTTCTCATGCGTGAGTTAATTGAGCCAACCCCTGCCAAGATCCATGGGTCTATTATATATGTGTTGTAGCCGTCTTCTACAAGTTTGATAGGTGCACACTTCATCACAATCAAGAGGATGTGGCGATTCGCTACCTTAATATGTTGTGTAAACGTGTCTTCTAGCGCCCTACAGGAACGTCACTTCAACCAATGACCTATATATACTAGACTGGTCATTCAGACCCGATTCTATTGGCTCACATGTGCAAAAAGCGACGCCATCTTGGTAAAGTGATTCTCCGCCCACTTTA
>JARFOD010021087.1:0-17626 GCA_031763545.1 Mopalia muscosa
TCTGTAGGTTACCCATAACACAACTCGAGATTAAGGTTTATTTAGAAACTTGTCTCTGGGAGATATCTAGAACATAATATGATTTTTCGATTTTAATTGATTTACATCCCTGTGCCAGTGTGACTGCTTTTAGAAAGATATAAAATGTATCTTCACAAAAATAGTTATAAATAAATATAGTTTTGCATCAAAGCGCCTTCATCAGCAACTTTATATATTTTTTAAATGCATACCTAGATTCGGACCATATTTAATGTATAGAAATTTAACCGGTAACAAAAGGTGTGCTTTCTGCCGAGGATGTCATTTTTGTTTTGTCATTTGCAACGTATAAGTCTGTTATTGTTAAGGTTGTATCTGATACCGCAATCGTTTAACTGGCTGTCTTAAAGCAACTTTGTCAGAAACTGATCCGAGTTTGTATAAAGCTCCATACTAAAAGTGGATTTTCATTGGATATTTAAAAGTAAACTTTGTTCTGGCTGTACGCGGCAAACGTCCTTTCTGCTGTCAGCTGTTAAAGTAAAATGGTTTGTATATACCTACAGCGGCTAATCAGTGAAGCTACCTACAGTATTCGGAGGTAATACATAATATACAAAGATTACGATTCGTAGAAAATTTTTAATTCACCATAAAACATTACCAGTGGTATAAAATATTAAACTACGTGGACAATGCTCAAATGTGAAAACAGATAGCTTCCATATCGTAAAATTGGGATTTACACTTTAAATGGAAATAAAAAGAAAAGTGTACAATTAACGCAAGACATTTTTAAAAAGCTGGAAATAAAAACATATTCCTAAATCATCGTCTTACATCACCATCCCGGACTTAAATATAGTATGGATTTACATTTTCAATAGATATCAATCGAAAAATATACAACTAATAAAGTTTTAAAAAAGATGGAAATAAAACATATTCCAAAGACTTCATTTTACATCAACATCCCAGGCCGAAATATAGGAAGGGTCCCTTTGGAACCTAAATGAAGAAGAAGAAAAAACAGTTTATTTATTTATAACAGGAAATATTTGTTTTTTTATATATAAAATGTATTATCATATACCTCGACCTTGTGTAGCAGATCAACACTTGGCAACCGGACAATTTGTTCCATTTATGTTATTGTTACATTATAATTAAACAAAATAAAGCCGCTAGCTAGTGTTTAAAATTGAACAATGTTTTCTTGAATGTTTTCCTGGGGTGCGTTATTTTATAGAAAAAATTCACGTGCTCGGACAGTTCAGTCATTGGGGTTTCTCTTTGCGCAGTAATATGATTCTGATGTAAACAAACTTGCGTTCGTCTTTAAATTTAAGTTTCAAACAGTCTAACTGTTTTTTTATTACTGAAATCATATAATCATGCTTTTAGTTTTATAGGTGTTAAAAAGGAAAATCAAACAGTGCTTATGGCAAGTCGTTTTATCACGTCTACCTTTATTCTACATATGCTGAGTTCTTTTCCACATATGTGAAAGTCAACATTTGTGGAAAAGAATTCAAAGCATGTGAAATTCGTTTTCACATGTGTAAAATTATTAATTTATTTTACACATGTTGAAAAGAATTTCACTTATGTTAAAAAGAATTCAACATATGTGAAAAAGAGTTCGACATCTAAAATAAGCCTTTATTCAACATATGTGGAAATCTTTTTCAATTACGTAAAATAAAAAGGTGAGTGGATAGTGATATTCTTTTCCACACATGTGAAATAGTTAGGTTATGGTGTTTTATTTTACTTATGTGGAAAATAATTTATATATAATTTATTTATAATTTACATATATTGAAAGGAATTCTAGATATGTAAAATAAATTTTTACTTTACATATGTGAAATTGTTTTCACACAAGTGAGAATCTTTTCAACTTCAGTAAAAAAGATTTTCACATATGTAGAAAAGAATTTTACATAAGTAAAATAAAAGCAAAACTTATTCGATATATGAAGAATAAAGGCAGAAGTGATAAAACGGCTTGCCATAAATGCTGGCTTTATTACAACGGTTGACCGTTCAACAAAGCACTTTATGGTTTATGAAAGGTTGGAATTGTTTATAGACTTTGCGGCGTTGTAGATTTGTGTAAAGGTGGCTGGCTATTTAATGTTGAACTGAAGCGCTGTCAAATATGGAAATTTATGCCTCCATGACAATACACTGCTCAAATATCTTACTCTAACCTCAGGTGATAGCCATCCATAGTTTGGGTACACACATAATTTAAAAAAAAACTCGTTCATTTCGCAAAGGTCAATGTACTGAATTTGACTGACAGGCCCGGTGACTACATTTAGATAGTTTATCATGCAAATCTCGTATCCATTCGTGATTTCGCTTTCCCCTGGACGACAGGCCCTATGTGGTGTGTTCGTTTTTGCTAACAAGACAATCTTTTTTTGGTCAAAGTCGTGTTTTAAAAAATCTTCGCCTCAGACAAATGATAATGTATATAGTTTGTCTTCATTAACGCCATGTGTCGTGTGTCGTCTCCCGTTGTGTCCTATGGTGGGTAGATATCTGCGATCCTCTATGTACCATCTGTTTTATATTTATACCGAAGAAGATAAATCGCTTTCAAAGGAAACTTCCAATTCCAGTTGTCTGTGCCACAAATCGTTTCGCCAATAAACTCATCTTCTCTGGATCGTTTGATGGATATTCGATAGCTGTTTTGTCTTCTTTCAGATAGTATAGACGTGATAGATTTCCACGTCTAATAGTTCTGTTCCCATTATCTTTGAGTCTTGGTTGTTTTGTTTCTGAGAGCTGCTGAAGTTTCCCATTTAACCCGCGAAACTTTCGTCAATAAACAAACGGTGCTGAATATCGTTTCAATGGTGCTGCACGTATAGGCGTCCAATAAATCTTCAATATGAAGGATGTCGTGGAGGGGGGCGAGGGTTGGAGGGGGTAACCTGCCTGAACCAACGGCTTTTATGTTGGTATGTACAGATAAACTGCATTTGTATTTGAGGAGAGCGAATCGGGCTAATACTTCTATGGGCGAGTGTTGTCAAAGTTAATATTAACATCATCACCCATTCAATCAACATTTGTATCTAGTTTATTTCGACGAAGAACCTGATTGGCATTTATACCCACAAAGAGCGATCCGGCAACTTACAGCCTCAAGGTAGCAATTATGGACTATGTATCTCATGTCTGTATTTAGTATTTGGTTTTCCCCTGTTCGCACAGAAATGGCATGATTAGTTATACCAATGTTTTAATACAATGCATATTTAATTAAACATTTAGGTCAGTCAGAAGTGTGTTACCCTGTCTGCTTATGGTCACTGGGTTGAGCCTTGAGTTATGTCCCATTATAATACATTTATCTAAATTGGTTCCATTTTTTTCCGGAAATGTTATTCCTATTTGTCACGATCTCATAAATAAGAAAACAGGAAACCTCTTTTTCCAAATCAGTCTTCCGTTGTACAAACTTATAATAAGACTTCAAGATTGGATGTTAATACGCAATGGCGGTAAAGTGCGCGAATTTTTTTTATTTTTTTTTTGTTATGTTCAACCTTTCTTGGACAGATTTATATCTGCGATCACCTGCCGTCATACGTTTTTACCTACAACACTTGGAGTTGGAAAACAAGGCCTTTGAGTAGAGTGTGTATGCGAGTTGCATAGTACAAATTGTATATAACAGTTCCTTTTTTGTGGTCCTCAGCAAAACAACTTCCAATCATTTGATGTATGAAATAAAAGAGAAGACGCTCGATGTACAGTATTGCTTTTTGCCTTCATAGACCGGCCTGTTCATCATCATTACGGTTGTATGCTCGCTATTATCTCGTCTAAGAATGCATGACCTCTTTTAAATAAATTAACAATCGCCGATTTTTACACCTCTTTCGTCGTATTTTGAATTTATACAAAACTATGAAAACTATTGCTATTTTCGAACCAATATTATGTTCGTAGTGACAATTTACTACCGGTTAAAAAAAAAAAGATTTATGTTTTATCACATACAATTTGTGAACTGTATATTTGTGTTGATTTCTCGCACGTTTAAGACCAGATCTGGAATGTCTTTGACATTAAATGGTGCCAAGAGACGAAGCGTGTAAAACGAATCCCATTCTGCATCGTATAACACAGCTAAAGTTATCTCCCCTAAACTACATTTTGAAGTAGGAGTAAATCAAATCCCACCATATTGTCATGAGGTTTCCACGTTAAGCGCTTTTAAAGTTATGTTATGTAGCAATGACAACAAAACCGGCATCTACAAACAGCTAGCATTTTAGATAAAATTATTTTGTTTATGGACTTGAGTCTAAAATGTAAGGTGATTTATCTTTATTCGATTTGTAGATTTCCGGTAACGCCGTACTCACGGGTATTTCGTTTATATGACCGCTGATTGTCAAATTCACACTGTGCTAAAAATTAAATAAACATCTCTAAAACCACTCTCGTGATTGCCGGAGCTACATCGTGTATCTCATTCATATGACCGTAGGTCGAAAGACAGATTTGAACTTATGAGCGCTATGTCGAAGAAGGGTCAGTAAGAGAACAAGATACTCACAGTTGCGGGATCAGACAGGCAGAGCAAAGATTATGTTTTGAGTTCCACTTGTATAAACTCAGTTATCATTTAACGAATAGAATTTTATTTGGCCAACTATCTGGTTAGGGCAAAATGTTTTTATTATTAACAGATTTAATCACCCAGTAAAAAAGAGGTCTTTTTACCAAAAGTACTAAACACTCTGCAGTTAAATCTTATCGCTTTGAACTGGATGATTTATGGATAATAGTTCGGACAACTTTATCATTAATCAGATTATAAGCATCCAAGGAAGAGATGTTTTTACCTTGCAATTTGACAGGTCCCTATAATTTTGCGAGATTATAAATCCATACTGTGAAAAATGTAAACACAATTAGAGTATGAATGCCTGTGTTTATTGTCGACCACAACAGGTTGTGTCTTTCTATATTATTCGTACGTAGCTAGTTTTATAAATGCAACGACTGATTGAATGAATGATTTAATGATACATAAGGATGGATGTGTGGTCAGTTGATTGATTGGTGATTGGGTGTGGCATGTGTTGATTGATTGATTTGTTTTGATGAAATGATTGATTCCATGGTGTTATAGGCCAATCTCAAAGTACGCTACTTAAATAACAGCAATGTTCTTCACCATTAACAAGCCTGGCCCAATGGACTTTACTTTATTGAAAACTTAATATTTTCCCTCATATTGCTCATGGTTACAGCCTGTGTAACTACAAATTACCAATTACAACCACCGATTAAAGTTGCCATTTATAACAATTTCGATTCACTTATGGAATCATTATTTTGGAGTAATCGATTGATTGGTTGAATGATTGATCGATAGATTCATACCGTTGACATTAGCGGCCGAATTAAAAGGGCAACATCACACAAGATAACGTAAGACTGAATAGATTGCCTACAACCAAGAGGATAGCGTTTTAGAGCGAATTTGGTTACTGACTTGGTAACGCATATTTGGTGGACATGCCATGCCACTGCGCTTCTGTGCCTTTAACCCTTTAAAGCCCAAGCCCGGTTCCAACTTGCAGAAATGTTTGGGGCTCCTACATTCTAAAGGTTATATGCCTAAAATGGAATATCATAATCAAATTGCACCCACGCGACGGTTGACCTACATTTTTGGACTGTATCATATATGATACAGTATGCTTTGATCATGTAATTAACGCATTATCAATTAACTGTATTATATATGATACGCTGGGCTTTAAAGGGTTTAACATTGACTGATATTGTTTAAATGTTTACGATAATCGGACCCAAAACATGTATGTCTATTTATAATTTATTGACAAAAGACTATCGTGAAATGGTTTTTGGTGAATAATGTTTTGCAATAAGTCAATGTCGTAGATTAAAAACAAAAAAACAAAATTTAGTAGGCATACTGTCTTATGTGGAAACCGGTAAAACTTACCAGCCTTCCTTGTAACACAAGCCTGGATGTTGACATGTTTGTCTGTTTTCCCTGTTACTCCTTTGCTTATACCATCAGCTTCTTCTGGCAACAGAGATTTTGTCGCAAAAATGTCTATATATATCTACAGTATCGGACATAACGTGTTAGTCCTTGACCTTTGCATCTATCTGCGGATAATATAATGGACTATAGAAGGAACAAGCGTAATGACCATGCTATCAAACCTATCTTAGCAACAACTATAAGCATATAGTTCAGGTGGGTAACTAGAGTTTATACCCGGCTATCAAAAGAACCCAGAAAAGCCAGGGTAGCTGTTGACAAGGGGCACGATTTTTTCAAACAGTCAGTTTATCTGATACAGAATTATTTTTCAGACAACAAAATACCTTCGGCTCAAAATGAACTTAGTTTTATTATTTGGATAAAATGTTAGGTGTTCAAATTATATGTTGGTGGGGAAAAATAATTCAAATCTCTAAATAAAAACCGTTTAAATTTGAGCCTATAATTGAGTTTTCCCTTTATCATATACAATTAACTGACAAAACTTTAATTGCTTATTTCTGATACATCAGTTTAAAGCAGACTCTACATTTCTAGTGCGTATTTCTAGAAAAAACTTTTTGTTAGAAAACTGCAAAGTTGTACCATTGTAAAGAGCACAATGAGATCTAGTAAATTCCTCCTTAATTTATTTAAATGTTTTCTAAAAGTTGTATTTTACATTTTTATAAGACTTTCCAAGGTGGGATAGATAAAAAAATCCATCTAATCAAAATTTTTAAAACACCGCTTTCTTGTTCAAGGACTATGCTAAAAGCTCAACTAATCTCTTATCATTATTGCACTTAAAGAAATAAAACTTGAAACCTTTATTTTTTCTGTTGACATATACTCATTTTGCAATGTTTTTAAAATCAATTGTTGGTTTTTCACCCGATTCACAAATTTGTAATCCCGAATATTCAAACTTTCTAAAAAATATATACATGTATATGGTTGAGATTTATACTCTTCTGTATAAGTGACTAAATACAACGGTTGTTCGGAAAATTCACCAAGGGATCCAGCAAGTTTTAAACAAATAGTATGACCGATGGAGTGCAGCTATAGGAATTACGCATTGTCATTCAACTCAACTTGGGGATGAAAAATGTATATTTGATAGTATGCTTCGACACTGCACACCGGCTTGTATCCTACATTAAATATGGACAGTGTGAAGTATAAGATAAACTCTAAATCAAGCTTACTTATTAACGTTAGACTAGCCACGGACCTTAAACTTTTTCCGTTCCTGTTCAATATGCAATTGGAAGAAAAACACCTCTTTCCAGTGTTATAAAACATAGAAGCAATCCATCTAAGAGCGATTTTCGCACTTTCTACATTATGTGATTACTCCCGGCTTTATCGCTTTTGAGAGATGCACTCAGGCGACATGTGAACATCATTCAGAAACTTTTGGAGTGCCAGAAGGAATATCTGAGAGGCATGTTCCCGCATCACACCGAACAGTTTTTGACTTTCACTATCACGGCGAGAGACAAAAAACAGTTGGAGGAATGATGATTAAAGAGATATCTGATTGATTTGTGGCGTAAAAAAGTTGCTCCTTAAAACGACGTTTTTTCAGTGAATGGCTCGCGAAGTCAGGCTCGCTAAGATTTGATGTTGACACTGACAAATGAAGCGCACAAGAGTGATAGGCAGAGTAGGATATATTCGCTTGATCCATCAAACCAAATCACATAAATGTATTCACATCAATATATTTAATTTAATATCAAAATTTTATCCTAGAACAAAACGGAAAGATAAATTCTAACATTCCATCATGTTTTGACGCTGTGCAAAGATCGAGAATAGAGGTTCTTTAATCAGTTGTCAAAAACGTAGAATGGATTTTCTGTTCAGAAGATTCGCTATTATGTACCAATGGTTAATTAAAGTAAATGGCCCCGTTTATATCTCCAATATGGCGCCTGAAAGCGACCCTAATATCCAAACAATTTCCTTGGCGGACAGTTAATTGTAGCCTCTTTAGCTTCAGACAGTCGTCGTCTCATTTTAGTTGTAATTTGTTGGCCTGGAACGAAATCTTCTCGACAAGGAAAATACATCTCCATTGGGCCGTCCAGGATAGCCACAGCCTTCTCTCCATTCTATTGAAATTGGTTATTCACCTCCAGAGAGCAAATAAAGCTTTCTCATTTCTCACAAACTTGGCATCTACATGTTCGTGAGAAATTAAGATAAGAAAGGGGGTAATAAATTTTTACGAATTAAAGAAATAAATTAACTACTGAAGGACGTAAGCTTGCTTGCGACAGGGCAGCGAGAATACCGATAGTCGTATATTATGGTTTAGATGACAGCCCAAGAGAGTGGCCAGGAATAAATCGAGATGTGGAGAGAACGGTAAATAACACTGGAATTACGTCTGTGGCCGGACGCAGAAGGAACGCGTCTCTCTGATGAACAGGTATGACAGAAGCACCAAATCACCACTGGCTTCATTACCAGGTCTATTTAATTACGTCAAAGTGGGAAGGCTGATAGCTGGCTGGGCACAGAGGAATTGTACTTACTCAGAGTAGCTTTCTTCCGATCGGAAGCATGGAGCTAAGGGACATGATTAAACTCAACACGACACCAGCACTACCTTTAAAAAGATACTTATTCACTTCCGTTGTAGGGGTCAAGATATTTACACGAGGTTTACCTGACAGAATTTATTACTCGAATACAGCATGCCCGGCAAAAACAAAATAGAGCTCGTAAAACAAAGTATATGTTTAATCAATAGCCAAAGACCTTTTAATCTCTTGAAAAACGATAAACAAAACATCTCCACAACTCAAGCTATAGCTTCATTCTATAACTGGTATCTAAAAGTATCTGTGTTCAACATGACATACCGTAACTTTACATTGTCTACAGATAAAACAGAAACAAAATGATAACAACTTCAAAGCATCCGCAAGCAACGCACTTTTTACAGTTTTACTGGATAGCCAGTTTTCTAGGAAACTGTAGATATAATGAGTGTTTACCATTTATTTTAGTGGCATGAATCTCTGAACTACGTCCTGTGCCAGTCCAAACGTAAAATCCTCAGGAACGTTCGTTTGAATTGTACATTGGCAAAGGCATAACAGAACGGGTTGATTGGGCTGTTGATATAACACAGCCAGTAGGAGAAGTTATAGAGATGAACATTCACACAGTCGTCATAACCACAGAAACCTCGAACTAATATCAGAATATGATATGGAGTCCAACACAGTAAAAACGCACCCAGAATAAAGGTGATTGTACGTAGGGCTTTACGCGCCCTATTTTCAGATTTGGACTTGGTCTTAATTTTGTCTCGTTTTGAACGTCTCTTGGCTTTTTTAGCACTGACTGTCTTAACCAAGTTTTTAAGCGGACTACCCAACTTGCTTCGTTTAGAGGGTGTCCTATCTAAATTATTATCTTCCATACCAGGCGGTTTAATATTGGACATTTGTGAAATTTGAGCACATTCCTTGTCAATGTCTTCGTCATCGAGAACGTCAAGTTGAACACTAGCCATTGACACAGGCCGAGCACTCTCCGAACTAGTGCTGGGTTTATCTACATTCACTTCTACAGTCGTTTGACTGACTGTCTCTGATGGGACAGTACACGCTGGGGCCTTTTCAAACTGTGCTAAGCATGGCCGCCGCTGCCATATTGGAGAGGAGTTAGATGAATTGAATACATCTTCCTCTTCCTCGGGGTTCATCTTGATGTCTTCTATGAACTGAGCGGATGAATCCCCAAGCAGTCTAATATTTTCAGAAGTTATCATTTTCATACTTTCAGGATCAATATATTTCGATCCACGTAAAATGGCATTAGGACAAGCAGTTGATTTCTTCTCTGGTGGTGAGTTCATATTTTTGACATTTTTGTCTCCAAGTTTATCATTAAAACTCATAAGATCTTGCATATTTCTGTTAGATGACTTTTGAATGGGATTTTCAAAAGCAGTATCCAGTTTACTGCTTTCGTTATCCAACGAATCTAAGTTAGTCTCTAACAAACCGCTTTCGTCCTCAAATGTAACGTTTTTGGACGAAATATTATCAGATATCGACAATGTTTCTGTCGGAGGGAGAAGTGCTACCTTTACCTCCTCGGTTACGTCCTTGTTGTTCTCAATTGGTTTCACATTACTTTTTGACATTCCCAGTTTAGGGGCGCCACTTAAAGATCTACTTGATTTTTTAGGAACTAAGGATTTCATTTCGTCGCAGTCACAAGAAGATTTTGCAGATCGAGATTTCTTGCCCTTACCAGATGCTTGTTTGGCATGGTGGTGATGGTGTGGTTTTTTAGGGATGGCTGAAGACTGACTGCTGTTCTCCTCGTCTGAGGGAAATGCTGGGCTACTTGACCGGTCTTCATCACGGTCAGCTGTATTTTTATCACTGCTTGTGAAACTAGTGGTAGTGACACCTTGTTGCGCAGGACTGCCATTATTGACGGCTTCCGGTTGGCGGTTGACAGAGTCTGTCTGCTGCAAGGCTGTGGCGCGTGCTAACGTCAGACCTAGACGGAGTTGTTGTGACATCATTCCAATAGCATTGTTCATTTTCTTTTGCTTAGCTTCAGATTTCCTTTGAAGGTCTAACGCTACCATGTAAATACCTGTGTATAGAATGCACATAACTACAAGTGTTATCCAGAAATATACTACAGTTAATAGGATCAGAAACAAAGGATTGCTCATAAACTGAACTTCGCACTCGGTGTCTGTGAGGGTTCGTTCTCCAACGAAAAATTGCCAGCCTATAATTGAAGTAAAGAATACAAAGGTGGGTAAAATCCATATAACCGCGACTATTACTCGAACTTTCCGATCAGATCTCCAGTTCCGATATTTGGCAGGAATTTTCACCGAACAAAAACGATCAGCTGTTATTGAGAAAACTGTGTATTGGGAAGCTAAGCATACGGTCCAATCTAAAGCAAGCCACAAATCACATATCCAGGGACCAAAGGGCCAGTAGCCCAGCAGCAAATAGGTGGTTAAGAGAGGCATTGAAAACGTTCCAATAAGTAAATCAGACAGGGCAAGAGAAGCTATGAAATAGTTAGTTGGTTGACGTATGGCTCTCTCCAAAAAGAACGATACAACCACTAATAAATTTCCTAACACTGTCATAAGACTGCCAAATCCAGCTAAAACTCCGAATATAATAGTTGTCCAGAGCGGAAACGGGGGCTCGACAATACCTGTAACTGTATTGTTTAGATCGGTGTAGTTAAAATAGGACTCTTTGCATTCCGTCTCGCTGGCGTTGCATGGCCATGGGTCCCATATACTACCTGGAGAATAGTCAGACCCATTCAAAAGTTCTAGAATTGTAGAGTTAAGAGGAACGCGTAATGCCAACGGGTTGGGACTCCTTAGTATCGACGCCATTATTCTTGACACTTTGACCTGATATCACTTCGATCTGGAAAGAAAAAAATATATATAAATATCTCTATTTTTGTTCTGCAAGTCCGATAAAATATTCTTAAGTAATATTAGAAAATGTAGTGATGCAGAAGCAGTATCTCCGTTCTGCGTGGAAGGCAAAGAAAAAGCGATTAGTTCTAGGATATGGTTACAACGGTGTCATATATTTCCTTTTAAACGGTCTTTAGGAAATTGCTTTCTCTCTGTTTATGACTAAATAAATAAAAAGATAAGTCCTCATAAAAGGTTTAATGGTTGCCGCGAACTGTGAGCTTGGTTTTGTTTCCCACAAACACAAGATGTTTTCTTGCTGATCGATAGGTCCTAAAGATAAATAAATAATGTCCCTACTTTAAGTCTGAAAATCTATAAGAACTAAAAACGCTAGGAATTGTTTTTATTCTGGCTTGCCATTAACATTTTAAATGTATTTAGTCATTAGCGGTCTTATTCCAATTATATGATTACTGTGGTTTTATCAACGCATGGAGTCAAATCTTGGTGTTATATGTTATATATATTTCTCAAAGAAGTAAACTTATTTAATGTGTCATTTGAGAAAGCTATTAAGCGAAGATTAAATGACATTAGTAGTAGTAGAAAAGTGGTGGTTGTGGACAACTTGATTCCAAGTTATTTAAATGGGCGATAATTTAACCTGGTTTACAGACCATACCATGGAATCATATGTGACGTCATCGCAGGGATGATATAACGTCGTTGAAGTCTCGAAGTTTAAGACATGCAATGGTTTCCGATATACTCCGATACACTATAACGTATAGTGCAAATCATTGGAAAGATGCAGCGAAAGTAAAAGAAAAGGTGATAAGTCTAAATACAAACGATATTAACGCCAACCATCTATCCTGATCATGTTATTAGTTATTACATTGTACTGAAACACATAGATTTGACTACTCAGTCTGTACGGTATATGCATCAACGGTTGATACAGAAATATGCTAATCAATCGAAACACAAAGGTCTCTCCGTAGGGCCTGTAATGTATTACAACATATAAATCGTCACTTAGCGTTTCCACTCTATCTGGGTTTTTGTTTTCGCTCTAAACTGTCTACTGGCCACCAAGGAAGGATTATGATTAATGTAATACTAAACACGAAGTAAAAAATTATTCTGAAACATTTCTATTTTCCACGCCATTAGGGCTATCCTCGGATAAAATACCACTATGGCAGTATTACGTGTTATCATTACGTAAAAATGTATACTCGAAAAAGATCTAGTCAAGACTCGCGTATAGCAGGACGCACGCGTCATGAAAATAATAGGTATTTTATTATATTTTTCATTTAATTTGTGAAAAATCGTGTTGATGCATGTATTTATTAAATACTCATCTATTAATTTTTGTTGTATGTGTTTAGACGCTTTGATTCTGCTTTTTTACGAAGTAACGATAAACTTAGGTATGGGAGCTTTGTATAGCCCCACCGTTAAAACGTGTCGTCAGTAGATTTATACGGTGTGCTACATAACGTTTATTTATTTTATTTAGAAGTGGCTCGGTTAAGTGACTCTTTATATGTGGTAATACATTACAAGCCCTACGGAGAGAACTTGTGTTTCAATTGACCAGCATATATGTTGATAAGTCATATCCATGTGTTTCAGCTCAATGTTATAACATGACCAGGATAGATGGTTCGCGTAAATATCGTTAGTATTTTGGCTTACTTTTTTCTTATACTTTCCTTGCATCTCTCCTATGATTTGCACTAAACGTTATATGTAAGGTTTTCATTTTGATTTGATTAACGATAGGAAAATCGATGTAAACTATCGTATAACTGCCTTAATCAATGAGGTCACATCACGTGACTACTACACCTGGTCGCACATCAGTCACCATATTCAAAATAATAAAGATCTGAGACGATTGTAGACTCCAACTACGCTATATCATCCCATGGGATGACGCCACATCATGTGATTGCCATGTCATGGGCCGTATACCAGGTTAAATTATGGACAAATGTAGGGAGGAACCGATTTGAGGGGGGACTCCTCCCTTGAATTTCGCCCATTTAAATAACCTGGGAATTAGGTGGTCCTGAACCCTCACGTTTATACTACTGATATTAAATGCAAAGAGATTACATTTCGTACCTGAGCTTGGGTATTTCTTCTACAGAGATTAGCTTTATATCTTTGGCAACCATTTTTGGAAAACGATGACAACGCCTCTGACAATCTGTGGGGGAAAAAAAACAATAACTGTGAATTAATTCACATTTTTTTCTTATTAATACCTGGAACATTTGATCCATTTTTACATTACACACAAAAAAACAGAAAAGAATCGCACTTTGATCCACCTAGGGTGTTCTACTGAGATGGAGAACCAACGGATCAAGGAACTGACGCATCAGGAAAATGGATCAGTCCGATCAGACAACAACACACTTACACACATCAGCAGTTTTTAGAATATTGTATAAGATATATCGGGCACACATAGTATCTCTTTCGGGACAATACATATGCACAAATACAATTAAACAATAATTATATAGAGCAAGCTTATATCTGTCGACAAATGGACAGAAGATGACATTTATTTCTGGTAGCATTAATGTACAGGTATATATAAGCCAGGTGTGCTTGATGACAATGGTAGGAGAAACCACTATCGAGCAGCGAACGGAGTTTTTCTATTGGAGTGTGTATATGAAGAGGGGCCTTTTGAGACATGGAAAACTCCAGCTGATATTTTACTAACCAACGTTAAAGGGAATTAAACAATTCATGCCGCTAGCTTTTTGCACACAGGGTTAATGGTCATTTTGCGTGTTAGTTGATAAACACATTCAGTGGTAGTCGATCGGATTTGGAACTCTCTTATCCCTATTTGAAACGCTCCTTGTATATATCTGAAAGGTTACCATTGCGTGGTAAACAAGTAGAAGGAAGTCGATCTTGTACAAATGCTAATCTGAATGGCCTTGATAAAGTACTGTTTATAGATCGTTGGTTCATCAGAAGCATTTATCGTCTACCAAAAAAAATCTGACTGTTAAGAGGAGTTGGAGTTAATTCCAAGTTGATCGCCGCTCATGCAAATCATTAGATCGTGGCTGGACTGGTGGTTTCTAGCGGCGCCGCTATTCCCACCTCATTACAAGTTAGTCTCGGCCTGATCTAGGATTGGCTCATTTCGCTTCTTACGGAGTTTCCAAATAGATGAACGTGACTTTTAGGTCACTGCCAATGAAAGCGGCTATTCGGCCATTAAGGAATAAACTTCGTCAGAGTCTGTCTGATTGTGAAAATGATGTCAAACGGTCGCTGGGCTAGTGCGAAAAGCATGGTCAATAAAAGTCATGAAGACTGAGAACACCAGACAAATGCTGTTTTCCTGTCTCCTTTTAAACATCGCATACTTCAATCGCCGCAAATTTTTTTTTTTTTACAGTAAGGCGCGAAAATGTTACCACTTTTTTTTAACGTTTTTCATTACATCTCCGATGTCGAGGACCTATGAACAATTTTTTTTTTTTTTAGGATTGGAATCACTGCTAATTACACTTAACCGATATAACTAACCGAGTTGATTTTGATTTCGTTTGTTTGATTGGGGTTTAACGTCGTACTCAAGGTCATTTCACTTATATGATGACGTGCCAGCCCAATGGGTGACGGAAACCACCCTCAACACCACTGGCAACAAAGAAAGACAAGACGGAACAAATACATGACAACAGGACACAATACAGACACCACAGACAGGTCGGCTTTCTGTTCCCCGTTAACTCCGAGAGCCCCAGGGCAAGGCGAAGCTCCATACAACCATCCGCGAGTTCATTTGAAGCCCCCTCTCACCTCCCCCAAAAAGAAAAAAAAAATCAAAGAAAATAAAGTGAATCCATACCATAAACGACTTGACTATGTCAATTAACAACTAAGTGCGTATAGCCTTTTCCTACAAAATACATATATACCAGCTATCGCGTTTAAACGAAAGTCAAATGTGTAATCGTTCTGCATCGGAATTCAGAGTTCAGAGACATGTCATATTAACAAAGGTTAATATGTTTCCATATTTTCCATATTTTGGTCAACAGATGTGTTTTTCTGTCATTAATAAATGTATAAATATGTAAATATTATATATTATGGGAACGATGTTAATATAGGCTATGCCTGTTCATCAATCCCAATTTCTGATCTGACATAAAAATACTGTTTAAACTAACAAAGGTTAATATCTCCCATCGAAAAAATTCTGCTTCTTTTTGTGAGGTAAATATGCCCATTTCGTGTATTAATTGAAGTTAATTTTGCAAGTCTACATTCACAGTGAAAGAGAGGAAAAACTGTGTGCTTCATGATATGAAAGACTATTCGATATACAGAACTCAGCATTTACTGAAAGCCATTGTAATCCTTTCCTCATTCGGAAAGCAAACATTGATGTGTTACCATGCCTGTTATTGAAGATATACAGGGTTCTGCCCCTTGATTTTTTGTTTTGCGACTTAAAGACCATTGATAGCATATCTCCATCTGCTGGATCCTACAGGGAATGAACATACGACACGACGCTGGTTACACGAAAGAATCCCGGATGTAAACGTTAATTAAATTCTGTGGGGAGTTTTTACAGCACGCAGTCATGTCTTTACAATACCATTCTTCTACTCTGCACGCTCAGGTTTATAGCGTCTTTATAAAGCGCTCCGTTAAACTAAATTTCAGTACATAGATGGGTATAACACTCGAGCTCTGTGTTTTGCTTTTGCTGTTCAATGTAATGCAGCTTTTTATTTCCCACGTCATTAAAACTGTTCAACGAATTCTCTCTCCCATGTGTTTTATCAAGCTCCATTAAATAGGACCTGAACATTAACAATCATCGGTCATTTGCTGCTATTACTGAACGCACTCAAATGTTTGGATTAAGTTTGTGCCTTAAATAACAATGGATAATGGGAGGGAATTAACCCCATTGCGTGTTAGCTATTAGATAACAGATGAAAAGACCACAAAGAAATAATCCTACGTAGCGCTTTTTAAAATGGTCATCGATTTTGATATGAGCAATAGAATAGCATGGAAACAACACTGTGTAAGGGACAGATGTGGTAGCTTTAATGTTATATAAAAAAAACATTCCACCTAATGTCCCCGCTGCGAATAGTTTGTCAGTAAATGGCTATTTTTTTATTTTGTAATTTCAGATGGAAACGAATAATGAAATTTTCTTCAGGAATCTGCCCTGTGTAATCCTTTCATTTATACGCTGGCACTTAGCCAAATATACTAAAACGGTTAGCGATTCATTGGCTGTTTAAACCACAATCCTACTTACTGTTAAAATGGTTTGGATGAAACGTTTTTTTGTTGTGTGTGTGTGTTCTTCCCTTTTTAGGGTTTTCTTTTATTTGGCATCAGTTAAAAGCTACAACTTAAGTGTTCTACTTCCTGGAGAGTTAAACATATCAATCAATATCTCCAAATGTGCAAGTAAAGACTACGTACCCACAACAGTTTGCCAAAGTAAAAATAGTTTCAAACAAACACCAGAAAGAGCAAGTGTACACGCGTAGGACATATTTGGTGTGTGGTCTCCAAGTAAATGTTAGGATGCAATTTCTTTAAAATGCCATTCTTTCCAAAAATGCTGGATTTGGCTAGTGCCACTGCCATTGCCAATCGTAGAAAGATAGCGTCAAGATAATGAGATAAACAATAAGTTTAAGAATGTTGCATGTCAGAAGTTCGTTTATTTATGATGTGATTAACCAGATACCAGGGCTATAATAATGCTGTCTTATTGATAAGTCAGGTAGGGCCGCATCATTAATAGATCGAAATAGCTTATAATCACAGTTTTAATGAGACGACATGGATATACAGCCATATGTCAGCTGATTAGATAGAAAAAGTATGGTCATCAAGGAATTTGTGGAAATTGTAATTAACAACTAATAAATGATTTATGTTTAAAACCCTATTCGCCGTTTCATGGCAGTTTATAAGCGGTGTATTTAATACACCAACAGTACCTTTTTCGTGCATTGGTTCATGCAAAGCACGTGACTCAACAGATACAGTTTGCTGCTACCCCAATTACAGAAACTTCATTAAAACATACAATTCCCCGT
>JARFOD010021087.1:17659-41735 GCA_031763545.1 Mopalia muscosa
CCCCCCCCCCCCCCCCCCCCCCCCCGCCCCCCTCCTTCTTAACAAAATCTTTAAAACCAGGGTATTTGCGGTTATAAATGGACTCGTTGTTATAACCAGGCTCTGTTCAGCGTCAAATCTCTGAACCTGAGAATAAAATTACCGTTATTTAAGTGAGCAACGTGAAGAAGATAGTACAAAGTGCTGCTAGAGTAAACTAAGGCAATTGCAATTACAACAATCATATGATATAAACATTCAACGAGAAACGTGCTTGGAACAGAAATTCGTTTCCCTTGAAATCACAGGTAGTTGTTTACACAGACACAAACACTTTATTATATCAAACACTTTAGCAATCTTTTTTATGTAGGTTATTTGTCTGCATGTACATTGCTCTAGTTAACATAATGCTCGTTTCCAACTTTGTGCACGCAATTTGTGACAAAGGCAAAATGTTTAATTCTTTCTAAACATACTACATACAGGCAATTCTGAAATTTTTGTTATGCTTGTAGCATGCGATGCGGACATTTTTGTTTATTAAAACGACAACAAATAATATTAATAATTAGGGAAACAGACTAAAAGTAAACCGTGACTCTACTAAGAAGTTAGGTTGATCATATTTACTTCGTTCTGGGTGACCAATTTTCGGATATTTTAGATAGAACTTTTCGACCCGTTTCCATTGAAACGATGTCTGGAATTGTTACAAAGCGTTTCTATCCATATATAAAGCATGTATCAGATATATAAACCCTAGTATTATGAATCATATTAAAGCTGCTGGGCAATTGTGTGTATGTATACAGAAACACATATCCAAACACATCAGAAATAAACCAAGACGATATAAGTGTTATTCCATACACAAAACATATAAAGACTAAAACGCTCAATGTTTTTACCCCGTAAAAAACCCTGATACAAATCCCCTCAATATAGCATTAACAGGGTAGAAAACATTTAGATAAATCCACTCAAAACATAGAAGAGGTCGTCAATTATATTCGTAAATTTGTGATTAGCTGGAATATACTAGACAGTATTCATTGCACAAAACGTTAATGCGTTATTATAAAGTAAATCTTGAGCGTTAGCAAGCGAAGTTGATGTACAAACTAAATTGTTATAATGGAGCGAAAAACCAATACTTGTTTAGTTAGATAGAATCTGTTAAGATCTTAATTTGACCAATTAGAAAGAATAGCTATAAAGTATGTTCCTGTCGTGCCAGAAATAAATAGTCTAACATTCCTTAATGCATCTTGTATTAATAAGTGATGAACTCGAACGCCAACAGGAAACGTCTGGTAGAGAAATAAACTAAGCTGACTGTACTAGAAAGGTAAATTTGGAGACCCTCCGCAGGCATCAGTCCGACGATTTTATTCACAAAAATAGATTACTCATCCAGTATTACAGCGACTGTCTCCTTTTCACTATCTGTTCTCAGCTTCTCAATAGCACGTAATGGCGATACGAAAAAGACAAACCTCACACGTTACAATTTTTAATATGGAAATCATACATATAAAATAGCAAAAAACATCTTTTGACGTAGAACATAAAAGGCACTTATTCAACTCTGTTTTCCAGCCATGAAGCCTGTATCGACAGCCTGATTGTTGATTATAACAACGGTGACAGGGATCCCACATGATCTTATTTATATTCACTGTAACTACGTTAAATAAAAAAAGTCCCAAGTATACAGGTAATGTCGTGTACGAGCACAGATGCCGTATTAAAGAAATTGCTTAAGTTAACATTCAGCACAATAATTATGTGTTAATACAATTTAAGTAATCTTCGCCAGACTACATGATAGACTGGCTCATGAACTGCCTTAGACTGTCCGATGATTTGTGGCTAAAAGGTGGTGGTTTGATGAAACCTTGTGGACACCTGATGGTCCAGTGCCGCTCTCACCTTTCATGCCAATGATTTATGCTCTAGCGTGTCTCACGGGACGATTGCATGTAAGCGGCTTAATAAAACTGGTTGAGCTGACTGACCGATACCAGGCTCTTATATCCAACTGGCTCTCAACACATCAATCTCAGGCAGCAGGCCGTTTTTCAAACCGTGCTTCAGACATGAAATTTTCCTTGGATAACACTCTTTGTTCTCTCCTCAAGTCCTCTGTAAATAGATCGTACTATGACAAATTGGTTTCCTAATACTCCAAAGTCGTCTATTCCTGTGGTAAAATAATCCGAATTCTGTCGCCTCTCCAAATTATATGCCTTATTTAATAGAGCCCGGTGAGTGGCAAGCACGCATAGAGATACACTTCCCTATAATGGTATAGGGGACATAATCCCTTTCATAATTTATTCCCTTGTCAACGTCCATCTCTGAGACTGTGACCAATAGTTTCATACAACTGTTTATTTACATAGACATAGTAACAAAACAAAGTAAATGTAGATATAAGAAATTCCTAAGTATTGTTCTAAAGTTAAACGGGAGTTTAATGTTGCATACTTTGCCACTTTAAAAGTTGCCATGGCGATTTCAGGGGAAATACTGACAAACCAAATAATGAAGAATACATAAACTAGGTTACCGAACATTAAATTCAACCAATCTATACCTAATCACTGTCTACAGAGCTAAAACCATATCGAATTTGCTTCTGAGTTCACAGAAAGACAACGATGTTCTCTTCATCAACTGATATGTAAATAATTAATTAACCCTACTGGAATAAAATCTGCCATCTTATTACCACTGGGGAAACGGAGGAAGTTGTGTGGCTTTTTACACGAGTTGATCCTCTGTGATACGTTCGTGCCTTCTCTTCACAGATATATAAACATTATAATATGTTCTTATACAGTTAATGGTAACTCTATGAGCTTCTTTGTAAATGACAAGAAAATAAAGCCATTATGGATGTGATGTGGATTTGAAAGTGCGATGACCATGTAGGACAGTAAAGTCGATTCCTGGCTAGAAAAAATGTCAAGAATAACATATATATATATATATATAGAGAGATTATATACAAACATCATCTGACGACCACAGTAA
Source organism: Mopalia muscosa (assembly GCA_031763545.1). Lineage (NCBI taxonomy): Eukaryota > Metazoa > Mollusca > Polyplacophora > Chitonida > Mopaliidae > Mopalia > Mopalia muscosa. Next base: position 20,681 of record JARFOD010021087.1, read on the forward strand.
CTAACTTTTCCATCAAACCAAACTAATCAAAGCTTAAACATTTATATTTGTTCAATAGTATTGGCCAAGGATAGTTATTACTGTTATTCGTTTGAATATATACTGAACCAAGTGGGAGCGTATATGGTTTCACGGAACGTATATCAAAAACCCGCTCAAAATGAATATTGTATATGGCATGAATGTGTAGAATAAACCACTCAATCACGGGAAAATGTAGATACGTAAAATAAGCGCTGGTCTATGGACATACATTGTGAAGCTGAGAAGAGTCGGTGAGGAGATGAGCATCCTATGTGTTTGTCCGGGCTTCTGGGTTGTCGACATTTCCAGCAGATTGACGGTTTTTGCGTCCAGCGCCCCTTTACACTATATACAGGGCATTAGACGTAACAACCATCGCTCCACGTGGATGATAAAAAACGGTCTTGTCTATTGAAACTGTTTGCCGTTCTCATTTCAATAGGCTTTGTTTCAACTTGACAGATCTGTTGTCTTGCAGGGTCAAACTTCCATAAAGCCGGATACGTCCTCGCTTCGTCTACCATAACTCGTTCACATGGGTCATATTACACATGTTCAATCCTGGGGCGTCGTCTCTCTTCTTACGATTTTATCTTTTGTATGCGCTATTAGTTTCATTTGCTTAGCCATCCAAATAAACATTATCATCGAAAAGCTTATTAGTCTATGATTACAATAATTGCTGAATTAAATCCCCGTGTGGCAGCTTCGTTAAAATGATTTAGAAGCTTGTTTTAAGCCGTATTAGACAGTTTAAACAGATTAGTTGTGTGTTCGTTTTAATTGACAAAACAGTGCCATCTTTTAATTGGCTTTTTCAGTATTTATCTTGAGACGAGTGCAATCAGTTTAAAACGGTACAACTTCATCTCAAGATGTTAACTCACTGACGAGCATGTGTAGAAAAGCCGATTTTCGTATTTCACTCGATTCAGCTAAAGGGGTTAATATGTCTGAAAGATGATATTCTAGCATGCAATAAATATAAAATAAAGTATTGTTCCACACCTGATAAGGTATCGTTTAAAGTCACTGTGACCCTTTCAGATTGAGCTTCCGAGGAAACCACCGGCCTGATAACTCAGCCTCCTGCTTTGAAATCAACTCAGGTTAATGGCTGTTCACTTAGCTTTCCTAGTAAGTCCAACACATAGACGACAATAATATGGTATCCGGAATCCCTAATGCCAATACCTCTGTTATATGTTTCAGTTAACTTGTTTGACAGACACGTTATTATTAATTCAAAGCCTACACAATAAGACTAGGTTGTGCTGCTTAGAAAAACTGGGCTACCTAGCCAGACATAGGAACAACATCAGACTGTGCATGCCTTCAATAAAACTGCCTCTGAGGCAATAAAACCTAGAATAGGAGCGACACCGAATACAGTAAACCCGTATTGTTATTATATTTTTAGTGGGTTATTTTCATTATACGCCTAAATAAAATGCCAGACTTATGGCAGTAAAACTATTGCAGGGCTCAAGTTATCGTTCTGCCATATTAAAGATGCAAAGCCAGAGAAGACATGACATTCACGGCCTATTCAATAACCCAGTGAAGTGTTCTCAAATAATACCTGTATGGGATGGTTTCGGGAATAAGCCGATGTGTTATTTGAACTGTGAAACATAATACAAGGTCAATCGGGTAATCATCCTCTGACATCACCACACTACCCTCCCTACCCCGTGTTTTGTTTTGCTGTGCTTTTGAGGCGAATGTAGTACATTTTATAGTGTATTTAAATGCTGATAACAACCTCATCTGAGCATGATTAGTTTGTTTTACTGATCTTTATTCATTACCGTGGAGTAAGTATGTTAATTCTAATATACACATAGAAGTAGTAATGACACCATTCAATTCCTGTCGTGCCGCCAAACCTAATACTGCGGTCTCCACAATAATGTGAACCCAAGGCTGACTTTTCTGGTTAACTAAACTGACCGAGCTAAGAGGTCAATAACTTGCTAATTCGTATTAATATCACATTTAGCACGATTCGTAGCTGGGGATGATTGGAAGCTGCTTAACATGCACGGTGCCTCATAGCCCATCACACCAATGTGTATTAATGCCCGGCAGATTAGAGCGTTAAAATCTTAATATGGCTCTATTGGAGCGAAGCCTTTACAGCATGTCGTAAAGCCTGAAGTCAATCTGGGCACCCGGATCAAATAATCTGATCACAACACTCTACTACTCATTAGACAGAATGTCATCAGTATAGATACAAGGTTCACACTCATTAGCCAGTCTGCCTACGTCCATTTGATTTTCACGCCAGACAAGAGGCTGGAATCAGAGTCATCTCTGGACCTCGTTCCCGAAGCAATGTATATATATCATCGCTAGATAGTGGCCTCTAGGCACTTACCTATAAATCTAGTCGAGAACAGGCCACTCAATTATGGGTACTCATAATCTACAGAAATATCACATACAAAAACTGACGTGCAAAAGAAAATTGGATTTTTGCGATGTCATTGAGGAAGCCTGTTGAGGATGTTAAAACCCTCGATTTCCCGATTGTTCGGATAATACGACCATTAAAGAAGGCAGTATCTAACCGTCTTAAATGAACAGTCTACTTCAGTTAGATATAAAAATAGAAACAGTGTGAGGAACTTAATGAAAAAGCATGGAAATTCCACAGAACGAGCCTTTAAAAACAGTCAGATGCATGGTTTGTAATTACCCTTGCTTAGAGAGGATAACGACACGGGTACTGAACGCCGGGAGCTGGTGATACCAGCTGAGCCTTAGCGAAGAAAAACTCGCTGACATAAATTTTTCAAACAACACTTAAATATAACGGAGGAGACATGCCAGTTAGTTGTTACTTCAACTTTAAACGAAGCATGCATGTAGTTCAGAATCATCCATCTATAAATGTTTAAGCTGCTGTATTACATTATGTGCAAGGTCCCTTGACCCAGTAGTTATAAAGCTTAATCTACATTTTAAAAATTCACTTAAATAAATAATGAATACATGTTTTGCATATTCACTGGATCATTTCTCTTAATATTGTCACGTGTGTTCATTTTAAAGAGAACCCAATGAACGAAGCATTCAATTAGTTTAAGAACGTTATTTGAAAACAATTCAAGCGATAATATTGCACAGGTTTTGTTAAATTGGCACAGGTCTGTGACTTCTGTTTGTAAATTTCCTCATCTACAGATCTTTGTTGAATTTACTGTAATCATTTCATGAATAATGACAGAGACCACATAGCAGTTTGTTGATCAATGACATAGTATATGACTAGTTAAAACCAGAAGTATGATCGTGAAAGATTAAAAAAAGAAAACGATTTTGGAATATATATGCCGATTTTGTTCTTCACAACACAACTTTGACACGCTTGTATTGAATGAACGCGTATATTTCTATCGTGTAGATTAAATTGTGTCTTTGTTTTCTACAAACAGAATAGAACTTAAAGTATTTTTGTTACTACAAATATTTCATCGATAAATAGTATTGTACATTGAAGTCAGTTTACATTAAAATATTTGTTGCTTCATTGTTGATCTAACATACTACTTGTTATTAAAAATATTTTGTTCAATATTAAAACATTTTCCAGCCGAAATAAATTGGTATTTAAAAGTTTATGCAACAACATCCATTGTGTGATGTAGACTGTGATGATACGTACCAGAGGTTTGATGGGCATAAGAGCACCTCGTCTTGTCTGTATAAGTTCGTCTGATAAATCCATACGTTATCAATATGTACTCCACTCTGCTCGACGTTTAACTGACTCCGCGGACAAAAGAAAGAGAAACCAACGAAGAAATGCTGATAATCTCTCACAATGACATGGCCAAATGTCTCATTAGAAACCTGGGAATATATCACTACCGTACTTCATTGTTTATCCACTGTCGCTATTTTGTAGATTGGCACTGTCCGTTCACCACCTTTGTGTTTTAACGAATAACGGATCTCGTGCTAGAATAAAAAAAACCCACCATAAAGTGATCAGTTTTGTAATTCTATTCCCTAATCGGTATTTAACGCCCAGCTATCTGTATTCTTTGTTCCAGTAATCTGCCACTGTGAATTGATTTGCTGATTTTACCATTACCGGTGTATTCTGCGACCCGATCACTACATATTCACGGTGAATAGCCGTGTAACTCGAGAGGTGGATAATCTTTTAGGCAGCCACAGTTAATTAGACTGATTGATTACACCACAGCACAGTACCCGACATTCCTATAGCCACTTCCGGGCGTATAAAACCTTTCACCGACACTCTTCAAATCCAGAATTCTTTATATTAACTCTTGTCTGCCACACATTGACGCAAAGTGCAAAATATGGACAATATAGGAATCTCATTTTAAAGAACTATTTATCCAGTATACTATCTTGAACAATCTCAACCAAGTTGAATTTATGGCAGAACACTTGTCAAGATGTTCAAGCTGATCCTTCAAAATTCAATCATTCCAGGCGAAAATTGCGTAAACTATACAGATTTGTTTGTTTTAGGAAACAAATCACTCTATGGCGTCATATGTATACGACATACTGTTGGCTGTATGCCACGTGGCGAGGTTGAGATGAAGTAACATTTATAAACTCTTAAATGAAACTCAGCAGGAGAATTGTCTGTAGTCAGTCTCGGGTTATACTGTGTAAATTAACTGTAGTTAAACATCGATGACAACATGTGGCAGTGAGTCCGCGTATTGGTATTGTCTTGCCTGTCGAACCAAACAGCCTTGAGAGGAAGCTCGCGTGCAGACGGCCCGACTGAGGCCAGTATCTGGCAGCGAGGTCTTCGCTGTGTTAGAGAGTTGGAAACGCCAATGAAATCCACCTAAATGGATATCGATCGATGGGTCCTAACTCCAACACGTTTGTCTTGTCGCTGGATCCCGCTGGTCATTAAGTCATAATGTTGTGGCAATTATCTGATAGGCGGTGGATACACAATTGGACTATGAATAGCGGAGGTGCAATGTACGAGTTGGAGATCACAGCGCTCTGCTTGCCAGCTCTTAAGAAAAACTCGATGTGGTTACGAATGGGACACTTGTATATCTGATGTAGAATCAAGAGTAGTCGTATTGTAATAGATGCGAACGCAGCACGACATAATTGCGTCCCAGTTAACCTGTTGTAACCAAGGCTAGATTCTATCTTCCACCAAGGCTTATCATTTACTGGGTTTATCCGTCGGCTTGCTTTCTTGAAAGATTTACCGGAAAACCAAATTCTTGATGTCCTGGACAAGCAAACCTCAACATCGGCCAGTGTTAGCTGATTTAAAGCGTGATGTAGGCCTAGTCTAAGGAAGATCTATTGGAAAGTCAGATCTCAACAAGCATACCAGTTCCTCTATTTATTCAATGTTCTGCATTAAAGTATCCAAACTATTACAATACTTTAAATATTCCCCCACGCGATGAGCAGGCCTTTGCAAATTGTTACAGTATTTTGCGTTTATACTTGTTCAAACGACATAGACAGTATTAACGTGTTATATCATACGATATAAGAATGGAATAGGTATATTGCCATTAATTAACTCAGGACTCGTGCAGACCAAAGTGAGTGAGAACAGCTCATCAATAAATTGCCATGTCAAATCTCCGTGGCAAAACCTGTTTGATATTGTTCACACGGGACGCAGCTCAACACTTTGCAAAAGTGTCTAACACATTTCATATCCCTTGTTGATCGCGTTGTTGCGTACCGCTGTGTGCACATTCTATATATATATATATACATATATCTTATTACATCAGGGCAATCAATTTTCGCACCCTGCAGTACCCAAAGGAACGCGTTTCAGTAAATCCTCTCTGCGGTACTGTCAGAAACGCGTTTCAGTAAATCTACTGTGTCGTACCTCCACAAAGTCGTTTCAGAAAACCCACCCTGCTATACCTTCACGAAACAAGATAAACACACCCTGCTGTACCTTCAGGATCCCGTTTAGGTATACACACGAAGAAATACTCACACCGTTGATAAGTAGAAATGTCTTAAATGCAACACAGGCGGCGAAAGACTGCCATTCTACTATTATTGCAATATTTTTAATCCATTTTCTGTCTTTACCGATCCGTTTATCAAATTAATATCTTTCAGGGAAGAACAAAACAAGAATTTCTTTGTCTTAAGAAGAAGTTACTTCCGCGTTTCTTTCCTGATTGACAAGATTTTCTGTTCATTTAGAAGGGGAAGGGAGAAGTAATCCTGTGAGGTGTTCTAATCAGTAGTAGTGTCTTGGGAGATGCTTGCTCTTCCACGAGGTCTACTTTATTACAGAACTGGTACTGGTCGATATGTGAGAATAGAAGAAAGGAGAAAACTTGTAGATTAGGTTCACTCTCGGACGACCTGCGGGCGATCTGCCAGTGATTATATCAGACACGTTCGCTGTGTACGCATGCGTCTAGCCGACACTGAGCACTGAAACGTAAAAAAAGACGATTGGCACTAAAATAATAAGAAAATAGCCCAGGGCGAGAGTTTATGCAATTATCTTGGCTTTAAAACTGCGCAAAGTAGCTGAAGCGAACGTCATCTCATGGTCATTGGTATAGTGCGAATAATGAGGAGAGAAATCTCCCTTAACCACTCCGCCACAATACAATACATTGTTAACCAGGAACTAGGTCAAGCAAAATGCCAACTCTTAATGGTTAAGAGCCATTTCTTACAAATCCTCTCCACAAGGAAAGTCGATGACAAAAACAGAGCTATAATCTATTGACGTTCCTAACACTACAACCAGCCTTAGGTTACAAGTAGCCCTACTATTGTCTTCCAAATCATTTCCACCGCTTTGGTCATTTCAGGCACAGTAAATTCAAATGTGCAAACTCCTTTGATGTTTTAGCTATATACAATATTCTCATAGCTCTTTATTTTCTTTTGATCAAACATTAGTTATTTACTAATCCATGACAGTGTTCGCAATGGGGAGATAACATTTATCAGAACATTTCCCTTTGAAGATCCACCTTTACTTCTGCATTCAGCCTAGTTTGCTAATGTATATATTGTTTTAATCATTCAGAGACTTGTATCATGGATAGTGGTATCATTTAATGTAGCTGAACCTTACTCATGCCGAAAAACTCATGTCATTTCACGGTACAGAATTTGAGGCAATGTTCATATTTTCTTTAACATTTTATTAAACGCTTTTGTTTAACATCTGCGGGGCGGTTGGAGGGAGCTTCATGTTGCCCTAGTGCTTTCAGAGATAAAGATGAATAGGAAGCCGATCTGTTTGTGGTGTCTGTATTGTGTTGTTGTCGTCCTGTATTTGTCTCTTCCTGTCTTTGTTTGTTGCCAGTGGTGTCGAGGGTAGTTTCCTTCACTCATTGGGTTGAGACGTTGTCATATACGTGAAATACCCTTGGGTACCACGTTAAACCCCAAACAAACCAAACAAACAAATCTCTAACAGCTCGTGTAGTGAATCACTACAACGCCGCCTCGTGACGCCATCAGTTCATAATAAATCGTTCTGCTTTATGAACTGATGATCGCATGGTATGGACGCTCTAGCAGGTCAGTGTGAAATCATTACTGTTATTATCTGACAAAGAAACAAGAGACACTGTGTTTTGGTGACTGTAATCAATATCGTTCATAATCTAGTTAGCGTTGTTTGACTGATAGCAGTCAGAAGTCCAAAAACATCGCCAGTGAAGCCAAATGCGCTGTCTAACATAGCAACTTAACAAAACATTGTATTTGCTCAGGGAATAGAGTAGGAAATTGAGATATAAATACTCCCTACATCTTTTGTCATTTCCCTGTAAATAACACTTTATTAAATCAGTGCGTGGAGCTATTTTCCGGGCCAGACCAAATGAGATGATTATTGGATCAGACCAAAGCAGCTCAGCATTGCATTTGGCCTGTGTAACAGACCATTCCACTTCGTTCCCAAGCAGTGATTAACGTTAAGCGAAAGATTAAAGGTACATTATTAATCAGTCAGGGTCTGTAAGTATGACCTCCCGCTTCACTTCACAAGTAACGGCCGTCGTTTGTGAAGAATAGCAAGTTTATTAGCAATAGATTGACGAAAACAGAGCGTATCTTTGTAAATGCTTAGACTAAACTTAAGGGATAAAATTTCGCATTTATTTAATTTTGCACAAGGGAATAACTCGTCCGTTGATACAAACGTATATGGCAGACGTCAAATGGTTGCTGTAGTATAGGTTCAGTTTACTGAAACCTAAATGATAAATGGCTCCGTAAAGACTGACCTCTGATTTACTATTCTGTTGAAAATTAAACGTATAACGGATTTATTTGGTTTCTAGTCCCGCAACAATTAGTTTGAGGTAAACAAATAGCGTCTCCTTTTAAGATAAGGGATAAATGTTCTGTCAAATATAGATAGACATTATCACAGCTCAAACTAATTCTCACCACCGCATCAATTATTCACATTCTCATATTGCACACGTGACCCAGATGCGTGAGTTGATGAATGGGGTTAAAAGGCTATGATTTGATCAGATGGTCAGTCACCAACAAACATACATAAATCACGACAAGATATTAACGGATGAAAAGTCTCACAAAATCCGGTTCATTTTTTCTGACGTATGCATTCTATGTTCGTAATTACATGTAATGGTTTAAAACGCATTGCTGGAAAAAGTTGAACAACAATAATCCAGTTTTAGTCAGGGATGGAGGCGTTGGATTAGCTCATTAATAGCTAAGTCTCTCTCGCGATGCCTCAGCTTCAACGTGTTACCCTGATTACTTCTTTACTACAAAATTTGAAGTAAAAAATTATAGCAGATTTAATCAATAAAAATGTTGAGCGGTTGTTCGCCTTAATAATTACCAATGTCCTCTACAACTCATTACCAGGCTTTGTATGGGTGATAAAATAAGCTGCAGGTGGTTTGTCTGCCAATCAGTCCGAAGAACGTTTCTTACAAAATTGAAGATATTTCCTACAGTGTTGCCATCAAGAAAGATACATATTGTGTCGTTAAGGGGGTCAAGTAATCGACACTTGGATACTCTCACTAAATAACATTTTATCAACAACATGTTACAAGTGTTTGAACTGTGTTTCTTAATTTATAATGTTTGAAGAAACTTTAGTGTATAATTTACTTACGTTCCGCTTAAGACTATTTAGAGACATCGCATAAAGTGTTGGTTTTCGTATACTTCTGTTCTTTTTCACGATGTTTGAACTTGAAATTTCACTAAAAAAGGTATAAGCTTCAAACATCTTCTGGTTTAAATGTGAATGGGCGACATTTCATCGTTTAAACTGGGGGGAGGGGGGGGGGGGGGGGCTTAACAAGTCAGATTTACACCTTCTATACTAAAAGGATGTAGGATGATAATGGGTGATATAGACATTAATCAGTTCATCAACATCAATTAAAATATCACAATTATCATTTTATCATTTAAATAATCTTATTATAGGTGCTTATACAATGATGAGCTTGGGTTTATGACCCATACGATGTCATATTTGTGAAAGAGGGACTTACGACAGAGCATGACACCTTTATAGAACAGTCGTACATTCTTTTCCTAAAAGGCACACTACAGTTATTCTAATCTGACCTTTTAATGGAACAATCTGGAAGGTCTTTAAGAGATAGATAATTTACTTATGGCTGTTTGTGAATAATGGATAAAACAGGCCATGGAAAATCAGACAGTATTATACTTACTTTATTCCAATATACATCTACACAATAATTACAGCATTAGAAGATGCTTTTGTATCAAATTCCAGTGAAAACGTCTATTACTTTTTAGCTAGATACATTCTCCACAGATATAGTACATTTTCGTCATTATATCCGCATTTCAAATCTGACCCTATTTGACGCAATGTAACTGTCAGTGTTTGATAGCTCCCAGTTATCGAGGATTATTTTAAGATTTCTGATCCTATTCCTTCGGGTAACCCAGATATATTAGTAAATTGATCATTTATTCTTCGTTTAATGTAGTTCCGCTGCAGTCTTTCTCTCTGGCCCTCGACACAAAGAAAGTAATAAACCAGTGCCGTTGGGTAATATTTCTCTGCTTTGTAAATGTGTCTCAAGTCTAAAATTCAATTTAACGGCCACCTTATATAGAAATATTCAGTGTAGAATACTTCTAATTCAGTCGGCGTTTTTTTATATTGCTTGTTTGACTGGGGTTTAACGTCGTACTCAAGGGTATTCAATTATATGACGATCGATTGTCCAATCCACACTGTTGCATGGATAATTACGGTGGAAACCCGTGAGGAAACTTCGTAAAAACCACCCCCACGATTGCCAGAGCCACAACGTGTGACTCACTTATATATATGAGGGTCGACAGACGGACTCGATCCTGTGAAGAGCACATCGAAGTAGGATTAGCGGGCGCATTTTTGTATGAGCCGTGGGCCCATTTCTTATATTGATATTGATCATACCACGGTATATTCACATTTCCACGGATTTGAAACCTTAGAGTGAAATACATAAAAGAGTACAAGAAATTGTCTAATGGTTTATCAATTTACACTCTCAGATACACCTGCACTTGCCATCTTAACAAACAAGGGCTGGAATTCTTGCAGCCAAAGCCAATGTCACGTGCAAACTAACGTTGCCCAGATCTGCAATACAGAAGCCTTTTAGAGTGTAATACTCCACATATGAAACACTAAGCCTCATATGAGTGATGTTTATAAAACTTATCAGAGAAAAAAATCCATCAAGCTTTATATCGAAGTGAATCAATAACAAATAAACCTGACAGACGAAACTAATTGATTTTATAGATGTTAATTTAAACAAGTTAGCCGTATGCATGATGTAAGCTGAAAATTGAAGTTCAATTATCAGTCAATGTATTACAAAAAATTCCTGCAGCTGAATATCACCCTCAATACGGATATTTGTGTCCACTTAATTAAATAAGTAATTGCGATAATGGGTTTGATGAATCCATCTGATTGATATATTAGCTTAAACAAGTGTCAACAAAGATTTGCTAATGGCACCAAGGGAAATTAATTAAAAGTTGAACATAATAATTCACAATGGAGAAAGTTAATTAGTGTTAAACTATGATAAACCGGAAAACCCAGATAACGGTTACCATTAATTCTAATTAAAAACACAACTTTATATCCATGGTCTGTGACGAACGATGTTTTCTGCTCTATATTTTATTATAGGTTGCAAAAAACACATGTTATAATATGTGAATAAAAAAGCTTACAGCATGAATTTCCCATATATATCTGTAAACGTCAATGTAATGCATGAACTAGATTGGGCCTCGGGCTTACTATTGATTAAAGCTGTGTAAATGCATAATACATGTTTTCCATTCTTAGCTGGATAAATTCTCTTTCCTTGATGGATTTTGACGTAAAAAGCACTTGAGGCCATATACTTATAATCATACATATTATACTTGATTCTGACCATGCAAAGTTGTTTTTCTATCACGAATATCAGAGGAAATGGATGCGCTATGAAATAATTATGACACGTAGGTCTTCCCGGCACGGCATAGAGGCGGTTCATTTTCTTCATAATACTCAATCACTTGCTTACTTTACATAGAGGCAAGATAAAATGTTGATATCTACAAAATTTTGCCCCGAAAAGACAAAAAAGGGCATTAATACACACATACAAGTGGTAACATTCAATAAACTGTAAACACCCCATCCTTTGATTGGGTCGAACTGTATTGAACAGAATCCTATTTTTATACATGCCCTTAACCAAACATCCTTGCACGCAGCGTTTTGGCCGCCAGCGCCTAGTTTCAATTATTTACCTTAATAAGATATTCTGTGGAAGGGCTATACACGATATGGATAAGACCAGGGGCTATCATTTGGAAGTAAAACCATATTTTATCACGCATTTATAATCTCATGTCAGGTCAAGGAATACTACTGGGGCTTTGGGACAAGTAAATACATTACACCTAAGATGACTAGGTGTGCTGCTCTCAGTATGGCTATATATTGACAGGACTCTAGTATGTCACATAAAACTCCTAAATACATTATCGAAAGACAAATATGTCAAAGGTCGTAAGTGCAATTTATATGTTAGATCACAAAGATATAAAAAAAAATTACAAAAGTATTGATTAGTAACTTAAATTTAATGTAGTACGTGTACATGTAAGTCTGGCTGGACATCAGTTACTATTACAGTATGGTTTAAACACAAAAGAAAAAAACAAACATGTTATATAAATAAAGTGATCTGAGAGGATAGTCATAAAAACGTTCGCCTTCTTAAAGGCTATTGCGAAAATGAGCTTTTGAACTTCACTGGTTGTGTAAGCACTAATTAAGAATGACAATTTGAAGTAAAAAGTGTTGTTACTCAAATTCCAAAATACTGTTTCCCTACTCTGTTTAGATTATCCCTTTACAAAATTGTTGTGTACTAAAATCAAAGTTTTAAATTACTTTGAGCTCTCTTTTGAAATAGGTGAGCTTCAGGCAGGAATTCTGTACGGCATTGCCAGGATAATCTATTTATTTATCTATACTCAGGCTTACTTTTGACATAAACAAAAGATATAGCGAACATTGCTTTTTTTTTAAAATTAGTATTAAAAATACTCTGATAGACATTTCCTAACCGCATCATCACAAAAAAACCATCTCTCCGTTTTAGTCTTTAATGGCCACAAGTAACCATCCCGGATGACCCTCAACAACATCTCAACACCTCGCATTCAGCTGTTTGGCGATATCGCTCTGGTCAATTAACATGCATTCAAGTTACAGTCAAGTAAACGCCAGATGGACAAAACCAGTTAAACTTAGAGCGGTAAGCTCGTCCTCGCGATCATATGCAAAAAAGGAAAGGAAAACAATAAAAGGAGCAATATTTTCCACACAGTTGGAAGAAGCAAGCAGTAAGCCGGTAGACACAAACGGAATCAGCCCGCAGTGTGTCCCATGACATCGATATGCAGCGGTTTAAATATCATTTATGTATTCTTTTCATTATGTGTGTGGTATGTTACGAATCTCTTTCCTCCTATAGTGAAGTACCTCGAGGCTGGTCTGGCACAGTTAAATAAAAATCAGATATATACGTACATATATACAGTAGATCCAAAAAGCTGATATTACCGTTTTTGTTTACTTTATACGAGCTGAATACAAACAAAAATATATTATGATTTTTTTTTAGCTCAATATTACATCTCGTTATTTGGGGTAGTTTTGAGATAAGTCCGGCATTCCTCACCAGGAGGAATATTACTCTTTCAACATAACACAACTAGTGTCAGGTTCGTCTTCATAATTGTTTAGAAAACTGTCATTATATCATAATATTACCCAATATTTTAGAAAGAAAAACTGGAATGCCACTTTATGAGAGCACCTTTGTCAACAATTTCTACCCAAAGATATAAGGGCCCATTGTAGTGGTGTGTATATTTCAGTAAATGTACTTTCTGATTGTCCGTCCTTTAATCCAATAGTAGAGAATCTTGTTCCAGGATAGCAATTGAAAACAGGCTCAAACGCTTATCATGCTAAACAGCATGGGTGGCTCTTAAAAAAACCTCTGATAGAAACAGCTTCTCGCAAAACGGAACAGCCACGCGCTACTAAATTTTATAGCGGAAATTTGTTTGGGGAATAGCAGCATGTGCGTGGAGTTGGTAAAGTGATGTAGCTATTCGAGTCTAATGAGTGTAAAGGCGCTTCAAATAAAACCGTTTTAGTTGCCAGCATCAGAGATATGTTATACAAACCTATCTGTATATGTTTGATTAAGATTTAACGTCGTACTCACTTATGAGGCGATGGATTGGTGGAATGTAGAGGAAATCTCGTAAAACCCACCCCGCTATTGTCGGAACCATATCGCGTGACTTACTCATATACCTGATAATCAACATTTATATAGAAATTGAAGGCGGACTCGCTAACAACTATGCTACTGGTCTATACAAATATAAGCTTACATTTAAAATGCCTATGCGTTTATAGGCATTTCGAAAGAGACTATCTGTATTTGCAACTTAATTATATTTATACAAACAAGGTGTGAAAAATTAATCTTAAACGAAATTTACTGTGTTGCATTTCGTGACATATGACTCGAAAGTCGTCGAGACATAGTTCTTGTCCTGTGAACTATAGGACATTTTGCAGAAACAATGGACATCTTTCTGGGAACTACAGGACATCGTTTAATATGCTGAGAACAGCAGGACATCGTTCCTGTCCTGGGAACTACAAAACATCTTTCTGAGAACTACAGGGCATATTTCTGGGAGCTACAGAACATCGTTCATGTCCTTAGAACTACAGGACATTTTCGGAAAACGCTTGACATCTTTATGGGAACTTCAGGACATCGTTCATATCCTGAGAACTACAGGGCATCGTTCATGTCTTAATAAATACAGAACATATTTCGGAGAACTACAGGGGAATCTTTCTGTGAGCTACAGAACATCGCTCATGTCCTGAGAACTACAGGACATCGTTAATTGTCCCGAGAACTACAGGACATCGTTCATGTCCCGAGAACCACAGAACATATTTCTGGGAATTACAGAACATCTTTCTTGGAATTACAGTCGCACCGAAAATCAACGAGCACATGGTGTATAGCCGACGGTGAAGACAGTATGAGCTTATGTTCTGTATGGTGAGAGTTGAAAACTTCTGGGAATATTCAAACTCAACAATATCATGTATATAAAATTAAAAATGCATTCATACTGACCATAGCATGAGCTATATAACTGAAACAATACGGCAGCTAAAACCTATTGTTTCGGGAATATGTTTTTTGTTGGTTCTTTTTTTTTTGGGGTGGGGGGGTCAATATTAAATTTGTATTTATACAATAAAAAGAATTGATTTACTCCAGAAGAGAACCTATATAAACAAAGGGATGATGTTGATCTGAGCAAATCTCAGTTAAAATGAGTATATGGCGAGAATTTGGCAGATTACATGCATGTGGAATAGTGAAGATCAATTATTGTAAATGTTTATGATCACGATTCATACGCGTTAGAACACTTCCGGTAACATAAAAGGAATACAAAATTATATTCAAGGATTGAACAACGTCACATCGATGGTATATAATGAGAATAAGAAAATATGGGATCTTTTTAAAGCCTCTTCCGTTGTTTTGGCTACTTTAGGGAACGATGCTTGGTTTTACTTAACACTCTTCTAGAGTAGCTTTATTAGAGTTTGGTTTATTAATTGAATCCAATTGTAACGACTAAAGGCCATTGCCACCCAGCCCACAATATCTACCACCTATGACCAATTCTGCCATATAAGAAATGGTCCTGCCATGCAATGCCTGTCGTACATTTTCTATTGAATACAGGTACGGATTAAAAGCCATAGCCGTCCCAAGCTTTTGGTGCGCCCATATACATGTATATGCTATTCAAAATATAAACAACAATAAACCATACGATCATTTTCTTCTTTCTCAAAATGAAACCAAAGATACAGGAAGATGGATAATGATGCTTATTTTCGTATCTTTCTTGTGCCCCTTTCCCCCAATGCCCTAAGCATGTGCTTACTTCGCTGAATTTCGGCCTGACATGCATGCATGACCTGTATACATTGTCTATTTGGGTCAATTTACGTCTAGATGAATTCCGTAGAGAGGAATTTCAGACTTAAGAATTTTAAGGTTTGCAACCCTGTTGCATCTAATTCTTGCCAACGACAATATCTGAGATCACTTTAATATGTTAGTACATATATCTTCGGGTATGCATAATTTGAAGTCCGTTGCTGAAAATGTTGACGGTAGTGAAATACGTGATGTAGAGTACAATTTGTAAAGCATTCTCTGATTGCCCTGTGTTTGCCTGGTTTGCTGATACCAGTGGGTTGGAAGGCGCTTTCCTTCAACCATTGGCTGACACGCCGTCGTGTGAATGAAATAACCGAAAAGACGTTAAAAGAGTTTCATCTGTGCACACAGGCACCACTCGATGCTTAGTTACCTTGACTATTTTAAAACTTAACGTATTGAATACGCTGGAATAAATGTGTAATATTGTTTTTTTTTGTTTTTTTTTGTGGATATTGCGTTTTATAATCGTTTACTGACGTGTTTCTGATTTAGATTATGTTCAGACGTGTGAATCACGTCCAGAACTAGAGAGAGAACCATTAGGGAATCATTTACGAATGCTACAAGAATTCAGATAAAATTACTTTTGTCTTCACTTGGTTGTTTACTCTAGATATTTAACGATTAACTCGCAATCCATATGTTCACTAATGGATTGAATACACAGTGCATGTACCACGGGTGAAATGGAACATGTTGGCAATTAAGGGCACACGTGGAGTCGTTATCGTGCGAAATGTACTGATAAAATATGCTTGGTCAGAACTTAACAGAGTTCGTACAGGATATGTCAACAGAATTTCATTTGTAGATACATTATTAGAGATCTCCTTTTGTTAATATTGCCACAGCAACATGGACAAATGGGGTCATATTAAGAAGCCTTATCTTATTTCAATAAACTAAATATATTTATATATGTATCATTTGGTCCTTTCAAAATCCCTACACAAGCTGATGCTACAGCACAAGATCATTTTGTTCAGAACCGATGGAGACATAAACGTTAAGAACAAGATTCCTCCAGATTAGCCTACGTTATTTGAAATATTGAAGTGTAACTTACCGTTGTGATCGCCGGTATCCCCAGCGCAGAGCACGTGCATTCAATCTCTATTCGTTTAGGATGTAGAACCGGTATGACTTTTGTGTAGCCTAATCCCTGTGGAAGTGACCATTAAATGTTCATTCAGCCATCGAAGAAGTCCACATGCGAGAGCAACACCAGGGCTAGTAATTAATGTTCCCAATCCATCTGAATATCATGCTATGCCAAATCACTTGTTAAACCGGCTCCCTAACATAAAATTGGTGGCCATAATGCACTGGTTCACCGCGTTATCAGTGTAATCTCCTCCAAGCATTGGGATCAATCTTCCCTAGTTTATTGTATGCTATCACTATTTTACCCACGATTAACCTCAGATATTTTTAAGATCACTGCATTGGTAATCAGTCTCATCTGCACGCATTGTGGTCATTTCAAATCCAACATCTTCTGAGACAATGCGATTTCCTCTCAACGGTTTGATCCGAGATTCTTGAAGAATACACAGACTGTCGTTTTGTTTGGCGCTGTATTCGGTCCTCACGCCCTCATCAATCCATAAAACCACAGAGTCTAGCTTTGAGTCAAACAAAATCAAATTCTGCCTTCTATATAGTACAGGATGGTGTATTTGACATGGACACCGACACAGTTTATATTGGATATATACGCTACATCCGTTAACCTCTGATCATTCCACATCAGTGTATTGATATTACACCCAGCTGATCTATACATCCATAATGTACACGAAAAGCAAACAAATAAATCCAATATCACATGCTAAGGACTGCTTATCGAACAATGCGATGAGCATGGCCTGTATTTTAACCGGATCTAGAATTCCAAAGGAAGTGTTATTCCCAAGAGGAGTTCCTATAAACTGTGATTGTGTACGTTTGTGTATGCTGAAATTCTGCTCTCGTTAATCCGTGATTCCATCTGAAAACAGGATTTAGAAACTCCTTCCATGGATGGGACAATGCCAGCGAATTATTGTCTGTTCAATCTAAAAAAAAAGAGTAAAATAATTAGGTTAGTTTTGCGCAATTATAAGTCAATGTAATAGGTACATGTTGTTCTATTTACATTTAAATATTTGTTTTTCGAAGACCGGAGATCTAACACAAGAGCTACCAATAATAATTAGAGTAATCGTCCTATTGAAAACCCTGTTATAATTTGAGATTTTACTTCTAGCCATATTTTACCTATGAGATTGTGTTGTTGGGATAATGTATACAAACCCAAAACGTGAAGGGAAGGGTTCATGTAGGCCTATATTGGAATGAATAATTGCACTTTCTTTATGTGAGAATACAAAACAGAATTTCATCGGATCCTATCAGGCCTGTGTTCCTGTACACAACCCTTTATGTAAACATTGGGATTGTCTTGGAAGTCCTTGATCTATTTATTTCCGTATGTTTTGAATGTTTTCCACTGGCCTGGTGTACCTTTAAGAACTCACCAAGTCGTTGCGTCACATTAGACGGTGGTCTCGTTCATATCTTACTGCTGCATATTGATGTGACATTCTAAATTTACACAACGTACAATATAGGTTTTGAGGTAATGGAGAATTTCAATGAACATTACACTCGTAATAATCAAACATATTTCAGAATTTACAGATTTTCTGAGTTGTTCATGTGAAATTAATCATTTCCAATATCATTCAAGGAGCCTGTGTTGTTAACAAAAATGTAAAGGCAAATAATCAAGTTTATACTTAAACAAACTTATGCCCGAAAAAGTTCATGTGTCCCAATTGTCCTAAACAAACCACTATGTTCCACCAATGTATTATCATCAACCTGGTAATGTGTGTGATAACAATATGATGTTAACTTCATCGATTCAAATAGCCCATCATTTTCCACTATGTTTATTGTGCGGTTCAACTGTAATTAGCCAAGAATCCCGATTGAAAATTATTATAAGATTTACAGTGGTTGTCCAATGCAGAGATGCTGGTTAACTGTGGTGTATGTCAAGTTTTGCCAAATTGTTTTTATTTCTAACTTCTATTTAAAACATTTTAAACACAATAGCTAATAATACAATTTGTAATTCAAAACGATTTCCATCTTCAAAAGGGGCTGATGATATAAAATCTCACAAGTGTATTAACGACTGACGACTGACAATAGTGGAAAGTTCCTACTGCTCATCAACGTACATGTACTGGCGAAGAGAGTAGAGATGTAATAGGCTTGAAGCGAGTTTTCACCGCCATTGGACAAATGGCATGTTCTAAACATGTTCTCAGACCAGTTGCCACCAAATGCTACTTTTCTTCGCTTTCGGACAAGCGATGTGTGACTAGACTGTTTCTAATGAAGAGAAGCGGAAACGGTGCGGACCAGCCACATGTTGTTATATCACCTATATACACCATGGTACGTTGTCCATGTTTCATATGCCTAGTCTATTTACTATAGTTGTATTTCGGTTCGGCAAATTGCTACCAAATTTCTCTGGCGCTTTAAATTTGGACATAAAGCAAATTTGAATGTGGGATCGTACATATGTTTCAGGTGAGAAACGAGAAATGCCATTACCGATGTTAGTAGTCCTATAACTCAAATAACAGTTAACATATTAACCACACCTTTTTTAAATCAAACTTCACAAACAATGTTGTTGCGTTGCTGTATGGCCAATCATCTAGACCGTAATGGAGTTGTATGAATGACATATTCTACATATACTATTCCAAGTAAGCGATATTCGGTTTTTGCTACAGGGAGTGATCGTCTTTGTTAAATCTGATTAGACTACTTAATGAATGATACAGACGACCTATGTTATATCACGTTGCTCCGTCGATTCTGAATAGCCACTAAACGCCAGTGAAGTCAATCATTTAATACAAGCTCAGCACGTCATAAAAAAGTATCACTATCATACGTCAGAAGCATCAACAAAGACTTTTGTGTATTCTAGCTATGGCAGCGTGAAAGTCAATGGAAATCAAATTACAGGTCTGACATCCAAACCATTCATTGTAAGTACAGCATGGAATAGACCATTATTTCTGACAAGTAGTGAACGGGAGCCGTTTCTTTCTAGTTTGAAGTGGATTCCACAACAAACTCACATAAGGTCGCGTGCTAATAATAAACAGTTTGTATTAACTAATAACGTTAAACGCAAAGTAAATTAGTTAGTAAAATATCGCGTAAGGTGCTTTTATTTTAAACCACGAAACATCCATAACATTGTATATTATACTACAAATCACCGAATTAGAATACCAGCATTAAATAGAAATATTGATCAAATAGTTTTTCGGATACTATTTTGAATGTCTCGTTATATATATATACATATTTATACACACAAACCTTCTTATTTATAATTGTCACCATATTTTATCGATCATTTTAAAACAGAATTATTTTCGTTTTGCATTTTAAAGCTGATATACGTATCTTCTTTGTCTGTCTTTAAATCAAACATAGAAGTGGGTGTCAAAATTTACCATACAGAAATGGAAGAGAAACACCCAGAAAGTATTTGACAGAACTGAGAAGCACAATTTAAGGAGTCGCAATGTGCAGAGAAGGTGCTAATTATTTAAGCTTTTAGAAACAATATATACAATAGCTTTAAAACATGCGTCAACTTTCGTTATATCGCCCACTGAACTAAGAATTGTCTGGTATTCTACTCTCGGTCCATGTGAAACGCTTCACGCTTGGGGTAAATCGAAAATATCATCCTTATCTTGCAAGGTTATTTTTTATTTCTTCGAAAAAATAATACCACCTAACCATTCAATGGAAACCACCAACTGGTATTTATCTAATCGAGAGTCTCGTTGACCATTTTCTTCAGGAATAATGCAAATCGTATGTTGTGAGTATTCGAACTGTCCTCTTATATTGATGGAAGAGATCAAAAGAATTTTCTGTTATTTGTACAATATCTGCTACGTTTGAAGATGGGCGGTGTCCGGGAAGAGCATAAATTACGTACAAGAATGGAGTCTTTGTGTTTGTGTTCGAACAAGAAGAGCACTTTCTCTCTCCCTCTCATTCCACATGTCTAACACTCAATGGGAACTGACACTCTATTAGTCGACTGTTCCCAACATATGACAAGTGTACAAACTAGAAAGGGCATAAGATCCTCAATGCAAAAAGTCCTATAAAAATCAGCTGCTAGTCAAATAACCAATCAAGAACAGTCCTACAAAAATGTCCCCAGCTAGTAAACTATTATAAAGGTCTTAATGACCAACGAAAGGTAACATTCTGTGGACGTTTAACTCAACCCGAACAAATATAAATTCTTCATAACAAGGACAGCGTAAGGGAAATAT
>JARFOD010021088.1:0-20148 GCA_031763545.1 Mopalia muscosa
TCCATGACACGTGGCCGGTCTCTTTTGTGTTACATATTTATTTTAGTGTTAACTCGTTTGTTAAATTTTCTTTATCGGATTCGCCGCTGCTAATGAACAATCAGTCTATCATGTATGTTTACAATCCGTACGATATGACAGTGCTATTATTTCAAAATAAATGGGTGTGACGTAGCAAAATTTGCGACGGTTAATCCTAGGTTTTACGGTCCAACATGTTATGTTTAATTTTTGACATACGTATGTATGTATATCTCCATACTGAGGGTGATACTGTTGTTAATCTTTAAATATACTAAGGGAGATAACTAAATTGTTAAAATGCTTGCCCCAAAGTGTATCTTAAATATCTCTGAATGTAGCTTAGACCAGCAATCAATCAACTTAAGGCAAAATCTGTACGCGTAACAAAAAGCTTTGCCAATTATATAAAAAAAAAAAAAAAAAAAAAAACAAAGGTAAATATAAAATTATAACCATTTTATATGTTGACGGTCAAACAATAATGGCACTGCATAAACAGAAAATAAATAAATAAATAAATGTACCAGAAGTAAGTAGATTAATGGCTTAACTGTATCACAGAATACACTAGACCCCCACCCCCTCTTCCCTAAAAGGGGAAACTATCTCGATATCATCGAGGAATATTATACTCGAAAATAACTGATTTGAAGTTATAATAACCACACACTGTGAAATAATGCAATGGAAAATGCACTGTATGTCTTACGTCTTTATTAATTCAATTTGCAGCAAATATTATTTGTTCACCAAAATATTTATAGTTTATGGAGTCAAAGCTTTCATATATTGGTTGTTCTAGTTTCAATTATGGTTAATATACGCCTTGATTTAAGCTAAATACACTTAGCACGACGTAAAACGCCTGTAAACCAAGCGTTTCAAATAATAGGTTAACCCCTTGGACTTGAACTCGAGGACTGATAATATGTATATGACAGACGATACTGACCATGAAATGCAATTTTGGGACACCCTAAATACAAGATCAATCTATTATTTCGAAGACGTTTAATGCCCATATAGAAAATCTTGAAATATCTCATATAGAAACTCTGTCTGTTATACATATAAATGCACGCAGTTTAAAGAAATATTATACTGAATTGTTATGTCTCCTACAGAATTTACACCAGCCATTTTCTATGATAGCAGTGTCAGAGAGTTGGCCAGACCCAGCAACGGATAATTTGTACGATATACCAGGCTTTGTACCATACGCCTTATCACGATCAAAACAACAAGGTGGTGGGATAGTTATGTATTTCCGTGATGCGATAAAATCTTGTAATTTGCGCGGTGGTCTAACAAGAATAGAAGCCAATGGTGAATTTGAATCATTATTTATCGAAATCATTGCAAACGAGACACCCTATAGACACCCTGGTAAACACATAGAGATTTTCAACACCTTTATCTCTAACACCCTCAACATTATCAAGCCAAACAAGGCCAGGTGCATTATACTAGGGGACTTTAATATAGATATTCCTAAGTGTAATACACACTGCCCAACTAGAAATTTCTATGAACTACTAAAATCATTTCATTTTTTCCCTAAAATCTGCAATCCAACAAGAGCGAAAGCAAACAGCGATACGCTTATTGATAACATATTTACTAATTTTCATGAAAATAACATTACATCTGGCATAATACTCTTTGACATATCTGATCATTTCCCTGTCTTTTTCATAACGCATCTCAATTCCTCTGTCCATTCTACTAACTCTCGTCAAACGTCATTTCGACAAATAAACAGCACTAACGTAGACAATTTCAGTGAAAAGCTACAATCTGCAAATTGGACCGAACTTACAACAAAACTGATATCGACTTGGCCACTAATTTTTTCAAGACTGCTTTGAATATATTACATGATGACTGTTTTCCAGAGGTATTCTGTAGAGGTTACAAACAGACAAAGAAGCCCTGGGTGGCAAAGGCACTCTTACCTTCAATCCATGAAAAAATAGACTATAGACTTTGGCTGTCCTCTGGGAATGTAAATATGAAAAATCATTACAAACTATACAGAAATAAACTGAATCATTCACAGGCAAAAATATTTTGACCATAAATTTAATCTGCACCAAAATAATATTAATAAAACTTGGACTATGTTAAACGAAATACTCGGCAAATCTAAATCAAAACCACTCCTATCTTCTGTGGAAGTAAATGGTGAAAATTACAAGGACACAGAAGACAAACGAATTTAATAAATATTTTTCTTCAATCGCGAGTGACTTAGCCGCAAAAATCCCACAAACAGACAGAGACTTTAAAACCTATTTGACCAACACTTACCGTAATAACTTTATTCTCTCTCCAACCACTGAACAAGAACTTATTAACACTATCCACTCACTAAAAAACACGGCAGCTGGTGTGGACGGAATTCTAATTGCCACTATAAAACCCATCATACACAAACTTTTGCAGCCATTACTTTTTCTGATAAATCTATCTTTTTAATCGGGAAAATTCCCAGATTTATACAAAATTGCAAAATTTACCCCTATACACAAATCTGGTAGTATCAACTCAATAAATAACTACAGACCAATTTCAGTTTTACTGCGCTTCAGCAAATTATTTGAAAAAAATAGTGGCAAACCGGATGATAATTTATCTCGAAACTGAAAACATAATAATCCCAAATCAATTCGGATTCCGTCCACTTCACTCAACATCCCATGCTGGGCTTTCACTCTACGATTTACTTGCTCAGGCTAAAGAAGAACGTAAATTTAGTATAACTGTGTTCCTAGACCTGAGCAAAGCGTTCGATACTGTTGATCATTCCATCCTATTAGAAAAACTGTGCTATTATGGGTTTCGAAACTCAACCAACGCCTGGTTTATAAGCTATTTATCTAACAGAAAACAGTTTGTTTGTTGCGGTGATGTCTATTCAACAACATCATCTATTCAATACGGTGTATCCCAGGGCTCGATCTTGGTGCCCATATGTTTTTTGTTATATATTAACGATCTATTCTTTGCCACAGACTCCGCTCTTACGCTATTTGCCGACGATACAAGTTTAACATCTTCTCATTCTGACCTCAAACACCTCTCTGAAAATTTAAATACCGAACTAAACAGATTATGCGAATGGTTTTCCTGCAACAAACTCTCTGTGAACCTCTCTAAATGTAAATATATGCTTTTTAAACCATATCGTTCAGTTTCATCATTTTCACCTGATATTAAAATCGCAACTGAAAAATTAGACTTGGTCTATTGTTATAAACTTCTTAGTGTATATTTGAATTCACAGCTTAATTGGCTGATTCACATCAATCAGCTGAGCTCAAAATCGTAAAGAAACTTAGGGATAATTAATAATATTAAAGATTTACTTAACAGAAAAAATATTATTATTATACTACTCTATGTTTTACAGTTACATAAGTTTCTGTAATGTTGTTCGGGGGAACACTTTTAAAACTCATCTGGCTCCTCTGATAATACTTAGACCTAGACTTGTTGAATCAACCACTAACCTTTTTCGATTAGTTCCGCTCACCAACATCAACGACTACCTCACCCTACAATTTGTTCATAAAACACTCGTTCATCCCGAATTATCTCCCCTTTTCTTCGCGATTATTTCTCCCCAATTACTCATACCTACCACACCCGCCAGCATTCTGTTAATTTGTATTGCCCACGATCTCGCACTAAATCCATGCAACATTCAGTTTTTACAAAAGGCCCTATGCTCTGGAACAGCCTCCCTCCATACGTAAAATCATATATTCTGTTTCGGCCTTTAAATACAAGTTAAAACAATTTTACAGCTGATTGTTAATCGAAGTGTATTTATTTTCATCTCTTCTTCTTGTATCCTTTGTTACATTATGTAAGTATGTGTTGTAATACTTTAAAATGTGTAGCAAACAAAAATAACTTATTTTCTATACAAACTGTTCAAATGTCTACTTTAGATTCTGTGCATACAAAACAACGAACTCATATTAAATTTCATTACATAGTGTATATATAACAGTGTAATATATATTACTAATTAAGCGTTTTATCAAATTGATTATGCTTAAAGGAAGCAGACTTGTTAATATTCTGCACCTACTCCTTCAAACTTAAATGATTTTTTTTTTCACTTATGTATATACGTTTTATTGCTACTTTTATTATCACAATTACTTGTCATGCTTATAACATTATCTATATACTAAAAGGTGTGATTACCATTAGGATATACCTGGAGGTCCTCAAAGGTCGCGCGATAGTTTTATTCAATTCCCAGTCGCAAGGAAACAAGTTTACAGAATAAGATGTACTCAATTAGGTGGTGTATTATTGAGGCTGCAGACCAATCGTATTCTCGCGAGAGTTTGTAGATAGTGCACGAGACTAAAACAACTCTCGTACGCTTTACAAGGCCATCGTGCAATAATTTCCGCCAATATTTTAATCGTATTCTCAAGAGAGTTTCTAAAGTGCGCGAGACTAAGACAACTCTCGTACGCTAGTCCCGGTCAACGTGCATTAATTTTCCCCAATATTTTGGGCGAAGTATGCCGTAGACCACCAAACAAAAGAAGTGCAAAACAAGATGGCCCCGTTGTATCTTAGAGTCAATATCTCTATGTAGGAGAGTAGAATGGGGCGCCCTATGTCACAAATCCGCATAAAAAATAAGGGTACAACAAAATGGTCCGGGTAAATGTCTCGTGGTAGGGAGTGGAATCGATTATATTTTAGAAGGCAGGATGAATGGTGTTAACCAGAAGAGGTCACATGGCCACTGTTTTTTTCTGTTTGACTTGAGATGGTCTCAAATCGGTACAAAGAATACAACACACGATAAATATAATTGGACGAATGGTGAGATATAATTTTAGTAATTTCTTATGGAACCCCTTATGGAATTAAGAAGCCGTATGCAATATAGTCAATATGGTTGATCAAACTAAGCCTAAGAATTAAAATGTATTTACTGTCGGTGGAACGTAAGCACGTCTGTTTGATTTCAAAGCATGTGCTTGTTCTTCTAAACGTTTTAAGCGGTTGGCCCACAACATATATGGCGGCATAAAAGGGCACACACGTCTGATGCAAAAATGTGAATAAATATGTTTATTCTTTAAATAAATGAAGAGAGAAAATTGTTCTTGCCTCCAGCCGGATTCGATATCTGGACTTTAAGTTACAGCCCCGACTGAGCTACAGAGTCTCACGGCAGAGTGAGCCCCGTAATTGCCCAATGATGATTTACGAATGGGCTATAATAATTTAAAATGAGACATGATTCATGAGTGGGCTATAATATTTGAAAATGAGGCATGATGATTTAAGAATGGGCTATAATAATCGGACATGCGGCACGACAATTTAAGAACGGGCCAGAAAGATTGAACTTGAGGCTTGATTATTTCAGAATGGACTTTAATTATTTAACATGAAACATCACAGTTTAAGAATGCACCTTAATAATTTAACATGAGGCTTGATGATTTAAGAATGGACTATAATAATTTAACAAGAGGCATGATGATTCAAAAATGGGCTATAATAATTTAACCTGAAGCATGATGATTTAAGAATGGGCGATAATAATTTAACACGAGGCATGATGATTTAAGAATGGACTATAATAATTTAACATGAGGCATGATGATTCAAAAATGGGCTTTAATAATTTAACATGCGGCATGATGGTTTAAGAATGGGCTATAATAATTAAACATGAGGAATGAAAATTTTACAATGATGTTTAAAAATTTGACATACGGTAAATATGATAGTTTTACATGAAGTATACCAATTTGACAAAGGTCAATCGAAACTTTGGTTTCCACAGGGTTCAGGCGCGTACGATCAGTTGTTAATAATTGTGTCCTTTATCAACGCGATGCTAGGCACGTATTTACTATGTGGTTCCCCACAAGGTTACTGGGGCTCGTTTTTATCGTCAATATGTAGATGGAATTTCCAGGCATAGTTGTAACACGGGATACAGCTTATCTAGATGCACACAATGCAGGGCTAGATTGTAGCTGCAATATATGATATAATGTAATTGTTTTTTCAGCATGGCTACTGAATTACTAAAAACGAAAATATATATTTAATATATATACATATATATTCATATGTCCCCATCTCTCCGCTCCCCACAAAAGCGATTGTTCATTGGCATAGAGCCAATAGTTGGACTAACTCCCCCGTGTTGCATATATAGTACAGTAATTACGGTTCGAGTTTGTTACTCTAAAAATCTCAGATAAAAGCAAACAAAAATGAATTGTTCGCTGTTTTGGATATTTAGGTTAAGTCGTATCATTAAACAAAGAACGAATCGTTTTCATTTGCAGCTATTAAGTTATTTATGGTATAACATAAACCTTTATTTCTATTCTAACACGCTATCTATTCATTTATTATTAAAAACAACAAATTGAACATTTGTAGCCCTTTCTTCATCAAAACAGGTCAATCCTGTCTAGCTATTGAACGGATCGATGCCAATATGGCGTCGTGCCGAGAATTCGATTTAGATGAAACTTTATTGTCCAGAGTAAAGAAGAAACAGAATTAAAAAACTGCATGTTCATTTGATGCAAGCTCCTTGTTATTACTTCGCCAATACACTCCACTGCCTTCCGTATACTTACGGTAAAATGTTTAATTTTCTGCATATTGTTCGCCGGAAGCCTTTTACCGTCATATATACGCTCACTATCCACACGATAAAGTAAATCTAGCGAATTTCACTCTGTTTTATACGATATGCAACTTTAATTCAGGAGTTCATTGTGATCTGAACCGAAAACACAGATGGCATGCAATGGTAAATTTCTCTACACCCTAAGAAATAATGTCTCTTCGAAGGTTGGATATGGAACTAAACATGGTTCTTTGTTATTGCAGATTATTGGTTTGTTCGATTGGGGTTTAGCGCCATAAGGTTATTTCCCTCAAATGACGGCGTGACAGACAAATTGGTGAAGGAAACCACCCACACTGGCAAAAAAAACAAAAACAAAACAAAGATAAGACAGGACAATAGCAGGACAGGCACAGGACGCACAAAAAGATCGGCTTCGTGTTGCCCCTTAGCCCCAAGAGCATCAGGACAACAGGAAGCTCCCTCCCAACCCTCCGCTTGTTATTGAAGAAAAGAGAGAACCTACAGTAGATGTAAAGGTGTTCAATATAGAAGCAGAAAGGGTTCCCTCAGAGCCACATGCCGAAGAACCCCATAAGTAATTTTTTCTTCATCCCTTTCAACGAATCCGGGGCATAGGCGGCCCCTGGGCCCTCGCCTATTCGGCTGGGATAGTTGATCCCTTTATTAGGCTTCAAATGCAGACAATTCATACGGAACATTTCCTATTCTCGCACTATTCAGATGGTAAGGCTGAGTTTGCGTCAGGGCTTATTTACCGGCGAATACATATTACCGACACACTTTAAAAACCTTGCAAATTTGATGTGGTCTTAGAATACGCTCATTTAGGGGGTACGTCATGTTTTGCACCCAAATCAGATAGCATCTATGAATACTTTACACTTCGCGAACTAGCAGTAGGTTATCAGTTGATCTGAAGGGAAGAAATGAAAATGATAATATGCGACGATGGTATGGCAGTCTGCGGAGTACATTCGAGAGCTTCCGTGTGGTTCTCGATCTTGGTAAAGACAAGTCTCGCGTGAACCAGACTCTCCTCTCGCGTTAACTCCGACCATGGCTAGAGGGTCTGGTTACACCGCATGTTGTTTTTCTACAAAAATGAAATGGCCCAGTTATCGTACAGTTGCTTTCTGATAGGTTAAATTAAAAAAATTATTTCAAAAATTAATTCGATCGCGAAATCTATAAATTTATTTACAAATTAATTACTTTTATTGTTTGGATTGGAAAGGATATGATACACCTACGTCATTTTGTAACCATCCAGTACAATCTAGCTTTTAAAAGAACTAGGAACTTTGGGATAAACCCGCACCATTACTGTCTAAACAGGAAGTGACGGCGGTGCTCTCCCTTTACAATAAGCCAAAGCTGCATAAACATTTGAAAATGCGTTATGCAAGTCAATATAAAACTGAATATTAAAAAATGACTAAACTTGTTAGTATCTTTATAATTTGTTTGTTTGTTTGACTTGGGTGACTGGTATCTTTAAAAAGGCAATAGGGTTGACGTACAGCTGAATAACATCAAAGCATAGTCCCGGTGTATTTATACAGTTGTAATTTGTCTTGCTACAACCGCACAAAATACGCTGAATTAACGGGTATCACTACATGTAGACAATCAAAATGGCACTAGGTTTATGACCAAGCGGGCTGATAGCTGAGGTAAGACTGACGGTTTTAATCAAATGACACGAACGTTTCCTAGATCTGGCGAATAACAAAACGGCGACAATGTTTCATAACGTACCAGTCACGTGGTGAACTCCCATGCTCAGATCACTCAGGAATCGCGAGCTGTCAATAATAAAAGTTAAGTGTCCGGTTTCAAATAAGGTACGCCGAATTTTTAAAATAATATAAATTGCCAATCTTCAGTGAATATTGGTGGTCAATAAATTGCTGATCTTGCATGAGCAAGAATCTGCATCTGTATTTTTTTGCTAACACCGATTAGATTATTTCAATCAACCGACCTACTACTATAAGCCGGAGTTGTCCATTTTTGTCAGTAAATGTAATCCTGTCGATTTTGTTCACTGCTTCTAAGAGGTTCAGGTGTTGAATCTCGTGATAAATCCAACATTCCATTGAGTCATCGGCCAAACCTTGCGTGTTTCTCAGTGTAGCGATACCATCACTACGCTCGCCTTAGACAGATAGACAGACAGCCAGCCAGACAGCCAGTCAGCCAGACAGACAGACGGACGGACGGACGGACGGACGGACGGACAGACAGACAGTTTAGGACTACAAACAGACAGACAGACATTTTAGGACTACACAATATTCTGATACAATGAGAATCACACAAAACCTGCATGCCATAATGCCAACGCATCACTTCCGACTGAGAATTTGATAACCAGTTGAAGCATAATATAAAGGTAAATATTCGGCAAAATTTTGACTTTTATCCGTTTTCCATCCTGGCATATTTCGCGTCGTTTCTTAAAGACGAAATATCTGTTTCAGAGATTAAAACGATAAACAGAGAACAGTGTGGAAAGAAATCATTTTCAGTGTATTGTGTGAGTGTATTGTGGCTGATTTCGTCCAGCGCATCGTACGTTTTGCCGCGTTTTTTTTCAAGAAACTGAAGCCATTACTTTCTAAGATCGAACAATTTTGTTTTGTGTACACACTTTTTGTATTCGCCCCACTTAAATTGGTCTTCTCTCTCAAATTTATGTAAGGTTGTCTGTCGCAGATTTTATCTTTACTCTTACAATTAGATGTGTACTTTTTTTATTTGAGGTAGAGAATTTAATAGTATGTTAATGAAAAAAATGTATATACAAAAGATCCTACTGTTAGATTTGCAGCATAAGAGAAAATCTTCCTCCATTAAGTCCCTTTTCCTGTTAACGGATACATATATGTGTTCCGCATTTCTCACCTCACTTTAAACCGGAAAATGGCTTTGCCAAAACCTTACCGTAAAGTGGATTCGCCTTCGTTTCTTTAGGCGTGGCTTTGTAGGAGGGGCTTAATCAATCCGCGGGAGACATTTCTTTGTTTAACCGCAAATCTGGAATGGCATAACAATTTTATTTAATGTGAATTGTTGATGTTATTCAATCATACGTAATTCAAAACAATCCCAGCATGACAGAATGATATAAGAAAAAAAAAATAATTCAATTAAAATATCTGTGACCTAATTTACAATAAGCTCATTTATACGCCTGCCTTGTTTTAATTCATACCGTGACGCATAGATTTGACAGACCGTAAAATTGTATTGTGTACGCCCACGTCACACAAGAGTGCGTAATTTATGCACCTTCGCTCTGTTATACCGTAGTAAAATTAAGACAGGGCACGTGCGGGCTTTGTTCACTGACTCATACAAGAATGCCCCCACAAGGAGAGGGCCTGGTCAAATAATGGTATCTGATTGGTCCCCTATTTCCGACAGCGGGTTATATAGGGGTATGCCAGCCCAGTACTTCAGTCTCGTACTTCAGAGTTGTTCGACTAAGCATCAGTCCGGTACTATATCGTATTGCTGATTATCGTTTATTTTGTCTTTGATTTGCCGGTATGGACGCTCGTATTACTACCCCTCTTCGCATCGCCTTACTTGTCTGCTGTGTCACCCTCGGAGCAGCTGGTCCCTGGGGGTTCGTAGCTAATCCTAGAGTTCTGGTAAGTCTTATATATTATTCACCATTGACAATGAGTTCATCTCTTAACAATGTTTCCCCCCATTAATGAAAGATAAATAGCTATCGCGAAATCATTTGAAATCGCTTTATTTATCAAAATTACATTAACCATAATAAGTTTGCATTTTCTTTATCATATCTGGGCCCAATGTGAGTTTATTGGAGTATATGCGCTCTTTTACCTATTGAAACACTTCAGTGAGATAAACGCTGTAATTCTTTTATTATTTATTTATTTATTTAAGGTAACAATTTTAATATATTTAGGCCAGTTGCATCACTTATATATGAAAGCTACATTGAATATCGGTATTAACATCAGATAACATAATTATTGATATACAGTGTATCTGAACGTCACAAAGTGTTGCCATTACGAAATTAGTGGCAAAAGCGCCATCCCTGGAAGACGCACAGATGTAAAGAATATAGGTATGGAGTATTAAGATCACGACAGGAATACCGTTGGTTAAATGAACAGACGATTCGGATAATATTGACCTGCCATAGCTTCGGTCGACCGAGTAACATCGCCTTGTCACGTCACTCGGGCTTAACAATATTGACAACACTTGCTCGGACACGGCCTCTTAGAATCAGCGTTTAACAGCACATCGCCATTGATTACTTGCGGAGAAGTGTTGCGATTCGATGAAAACTCAATACAGCAGCCTTGAAACAATTGCAATATTGACAATAAGCTGACACTTCCATGTCTTAAAATGCAACATTTTTAGGACACGGTCGACAAGAATAAGCGTTAAAAAAAAGAACATCGCCGTGATTGCATGTTACGAACATTCGGTTCGTTAAAACTTCAATCTAGCAACGTTGAAAAAAAAAAAAAAAAAAAATATATATATATTAAAATAAAACAAAACAAATTAAATAAGTAAATATATAACTTAACAATCATTCTAAATCAAAATGTTCATATTGAACGATTAAAATAGCCTGTATTGGATTGGCCTGGCAGCTTCATCGAGAATCAACGCATAATTTAAATGTTCATCGATTATTTTGTTTATGATGGCAATTTAATGATGACAATTTAAGTTGTCGGTATTTATTAAATAAAACATATAATACCCCAGCTTAACCTATTATATTATATTGGTAATATAATATGCTTACCGTAACGAACAGTATGTTCATGTATAGTGTTTCAACTAGTGTGATCGTTCCAGTTAAGTTTTCGTGGAGTCGTTTAGGGCCTAATTATTTAATTAATACATAATTGTTACATCATATTTGTCTGGTTAATTATGCCCGGATATTATTTTGATAATTGTAGAGAAGAGATACATTCGGGGGGCAGTGGGCTGATTTTGCGTTGCATACGTTTGTGGTCAGCCTAAAGCAGTTAACAAACTCTCATAACAAAACGCAAAAGAGTAAAGACAAATATGAGTTAATATGTCTATCCGGGTAAAACACAATTTTTTTATCCTCTTATTTACAGTAGATGGTCTGATTTGTTTAAAATTACTAAGTGTATAGGAATTTATAATGCTATATGAGTGATTCATCGCTCGATCAATCAATCAATCAATCGGTATATTAATTCTTATGCCACATTAAGCGATATGCGTAAGTCCAGTTATATGGCAAATAGTGGTAAAAAGCAAAGTATCTAAAATATATTGTTTTTATTGACAAGAATGTTGCGAATTTACTCCACAACGACATTTTGAAAATTTTTTATATAAACTTTATTTCTATCAGACAGTACACAGTAAGCCATCACATGGCTTGTATCGTGTACATTTAATTCGTAAAATAATTTGAAAAAAAAAGGATTAACCTAAGATCTTGGGTCGGTCAGCACTGTTGATTAAGTAGTTACTAAGCAAAGCTTGTAAATTACAAATGAAAGTAACTGATTTAAAGTTAGAAATTTGAAACAGATTTACGTACTGGTTTATATTAAATTAATTAATATTATATATATTAATATAAATAACGACATTTCGGGTGCTACAAATATTTCCAAATTTGACTTGGCCTTGCGTGTTGCCGTTTACTTAATCCGGATTGTCTATTCGTGTTATACTTTGTTCGTTTATCATCATGTCTTTGTGCGTGTTTTTCATAGGAACTAATAGTGTATTTTGTCATAGTTAAACAGAGAACACAACACGCAGTGTAAGACATTTAATCGTGAAGTAAACTTAATCATAGAGAGAATCGAGACTTTGTAAGTTCAGATAAGATATATTCTATCAACACGAACATCTGTCCTGTTTTCAATACGGGGAGCCTACATTTAGTTAATGCGATTGTCTCGAAAGGAAGGATAACTAATTCAGGGATGATGCGAAATCACGTCCTGCCTGTTGTGATGAAGGGAATCGGGAGAGCTGGTGTCAATCAAGGTTAATACTCAATCGATAAGGCATCTCGTTAGACGTCTGCGTGGGGGAAGTCGGCCAATTGATAAGGCTATGGCTAGACAACACAAAACCTTGCCGACGGTCTCTCTGCAATCTTTTAACACGTTGTTGGAAAGGGTTATTATATCATTTATCAACAGACTGGAGAATCTTTAGCTATCATTGCTGTTACATCTAAATCTCATACCAATCAGTTTAGTTTTACAAATAAACTGTTGTACGTTCAGACATATCTTTTCTTTAACTCATATATCTTTATTTCGTTGCCTTGTAATTTAGGTTGGCATCTTCACGGTTCCGTACATAGGTCAAAATCCGGATACACGATGATCTACGTTACAACATGAAAGCAAAAGGCTTTCTTGTCCTTGTTATCACAACACGTACAATGTCCGGATTTGAATGAATGTCTTACCAAGACAGAATACAAACTCACATCTGATAGTGTTATAATCGTAGTCACAGCCAATCTCATCTTTATCCGATTATTCGCGCTTTGGACGTCTAGAATGTCGTTTTATTTTTATTTTTACTTATTTTGAGATCAAACACGGGGTCCAACACCAGTGAGGTATGGATCGAGGCTTTTGATAGAATGACCCAAATCCACCCAACGCGTAGGCTAATCTCTATGTTCGTTGAGCATGGACGCTTGGACGCCCAATGAACGCTTTTTTAATATAGATATCCCACTAGATCCCATCAAGGTGTACCATTGGTTAAAATATCATTTATTCTAGATAAAACAACACTTGACGTTAAATATTACATTTTGGTTGACTGCTTGTATTTGACAAGTAACGCGAGCAAGTGCGAGAAAAGCCAATCGTGCAGCTAATTTCACGGACTACGCGACTAGCATTTCTTCACCCACTAATTGACCTTTAGTTTGAGCTTTTATCAGGGTAACACGAACACGTAGCTTGAAACTAAATGGCTTCCTCTTGTGAATAAATAATGGTTTAGAAACAATGGATCAAATGTGTTTCCGGTCGCCAGGTGTTAGACTTTTAAACAGTAAACAAATATACGCCAAGATCGTTATTGACTTAAAGGGTTATTTACGATTCTATAAGCTGTGGTTTGGGATTCAGCTATACTAAATGTAAATACAAGCTATGCTAACTTGACACTTTCTTTGTCCGTCGTGTTTGAGTATTGGGTTTACCCGTACTCTAAACCACTTTTATGTTCACCACAGTTGTTAACCTAGCTGTTCTATTCACACGGTTTATTATTCAGTTTTCTTAGGCTTTATACGTTGAACAAATATTTATTGTGGTTTGACTGAAAAATTCATTAAGGTGCACTACCGGCTTCATTATTCTAGGCAAAATATCAAGTAACGTTAAAGATAACACGTTGACTGACTGCCTGTACATGCCAAGCAACGCGAGAAAGTACGAGAAAAGCCAATCGTGCACCTAACTCGAAAATTAGAGTGGAATTCGCACTTGGAGGACCTTAGTTGAAACGTTTGTGCTCGGCATGTTCTTGGTTGACGAAACTGGCTCCGGCACAAAAAAACATTTTGTTAAGCACTAGAATCATTTAACACAACTGGGGCTGTTTTTGGCAATGAATAATTATGTCTGCCGCCTCCCACGCACTTTCTCGCGTTACTTGCAATGTAAAGGCACTCATCCAGCGTGTCATCGTTATCGTCACGTGCTGTTTTACCGAGAATAAAGGACGATTAAGCCAAAAGTGCCCCTTAATACATTGGAAATGTTATCTCTGAACTTGAGAAAACGTGTCACTAACAAACTGAAGTTTGAACATAGACATCATATGATCATATAACATACTTACTTAATAGATATATCTATATTACATGATCCAATAGGTCGATACTAAGACACTGACTTGGTTATTTATTTGCAGGAATTTCCGGTATGTGCTAACCAGCGCGTTACTAAACCCTGTAAAATAATCATTCCACACCATTCAGCATCCGAGGATGACATCATCTCGAGATCTCGTCAAGACGGACAGATTTGCACATGCCCAGGACAGAGCTCATGCCCAATAGTATGGGGGGAGGATCCAGAGAGAACGCTGTCATTCTATATCAACCTTGATGGTACGTATCAGATTAAACTAGAGTTAAGTGTTGCCAGCAATGCTTTCCAAACGTAAAGACAAATAAATAAATTTAAAAAATAGGAATACCAATATACGTTGTCGCTCCTATGCTAATGTAGGGACACAATAGGGTCTATATTTTGATAGCCATTCTTAATTTTTCTCTAAAAAACAGAGTGAGACAAAAAACAACAGCAGCAGCTGCTTCCAAAATATTAAAATGTTTGTAGCGAAATCCGGTAGATCCCGCCGTGCTGGCTTCATTCGACAAACCCATGTCTGAACATCATCGGCCATTTCCGTACCGCAAATAATCTCTGATGGAAAGCGGTATATTTAACGGGAGGTAACTCGCATAGATTTACCTTCAATATATGATTGATCCACGTCTTTATTGTTTACGTCTGAATGCATTTTTGTGTTGAAAAGTCATTGGAGCTACATCATTATTAAAATACTTACAGCAGACGAAATTTGAATTATTTGCAATTAACAAGTCATACATTTTAAAGGAAGAGTGATTTGTTTAAGTGTGATTTTACCCGAAAAACGAGGTTATTTGATGTGCTTCTTTTTATACAAATCCACTGAGCGCTTTGGTTGATTTCTACGCATGCGCACAAAACATCCGGCGGTTAACATTACACGTTTTTGCATAATATTATTGCTTCCATTCATCTCCTAGATAACTGTGCCGGTACGGAAAGTGTCGAAGGATGCTCCGACATGCCGGTAAACTACAACTGTATAAGTACACCTGTTCTAAGAAATGATGAACAGCTGCAGAGCAATGCACTTCAGACATCAAAATTGTTTTCACTTCAATCCACATTTACGCATTATTAAGAAGCTGCATTTTCCTGTTAGTTTGGCGTAAAATCAAAAGCTAAAAGATGCTTGATGGCTACAAAATTATGACTGGTTGTCGAATGTAAAAAAGCCTAAGATACGTGTAATGTCCAATATAAACACCCAGAGGCAAGTTTGCAAACTGATCTTAATCTCGAGTTGTTAAAGGTAACTGCAGATATTGGAGAGAAAGACAATAATTATTTACATGATATGGACTATTCTTGATTAATAGTATTGAAATATAAGCTGATCTTAGAAAAAAAGTATTGCTCAATGAGTCAAAAAGACGATTTTCGTTGAGTGGAATTACACAGATCTACGCTTGGCAAACGGGGTATTAAAAAAAAAACCAGAACAATAGACTGGCCTACCGATTAGGGCAGCCTGAGTTACATTATCTACATTGTCTCTATGTACGTGTTTCCGAACGAACATGGATCATAACACAAACAGATTGATGAGTTTATGGGTATGTACAAGTGACCACAATTATTTTTGGTATGCCGGCAATGGGTCGTGTCAAGCATCATTATCAACAACCATTACTTTATCGTTTCTAAAATCGTCCTAGAAATTTGTCATGGATATACAGCAGTGTTATCAACTATTTTGGTCGCGTGTGTTTGATTGGTTGAGGCTTTACGGTGTACCTATGGTTACTTCGCTCACGTGCTAGCCTTACGGGTGAAGGAAATCAAACACAGACAATTACTGGACAACAACCCGTACTTCGGCTTTTTTAAAAAAAAGAGATGACAGTGAAAAAAAAAGTGAAGTACAACGTTAATCTCAATGCAAACAAGCATTTAACAATGATGTCAGCCAAGGAAATTCCACCATTACGTCCCAACTGGATACTGAATGGTTAATGACAGCATTATATATTATACAACGTGTATAACGTGATTCGTGTCATTAATTAAACATAAGGACAAATTTGATTAACCTCAGCTGTCAGTCTTTATTGCGATAGTAACAACTGCCAAATGCACTAAAACGACACTGATGTACGGTCTACAGTTTTTGCCCTCTAATTTATACCATAGCTTATATATGACCACCATATTTCTTTCCACATATGTATGTGCTCACTAAAGACTTATCTTTGATTCAATAAGTATTAAGTCTAGTGTAAAAAATACAGTTGGTACAGTTCTTGCTTATCTTTGACTGGAAGTGGACATAGGCCGTGTAAACGATTCGCTAATTTCGACGAAACATTTATGCTGTTGTTGTAGACCTAGTACTGGCTATCCCTAAACGTGGACTAATAGACTAACGGACAAAATGTTATTGATAACGCATTTAAAAGTAATTTAAAAAAACCCAATTTTACCGAAAGGCTCATTCATTTCGAAGACAGTGAGATTTAGGCAGGTAATCTGTTTATATTGAATATTCAATTCAATTCCTTACATATTTTCGCCATCTTGTTATTCCTGCTTTGGTTATTTGAATTGAAACTGTCCGAAACGTATGTCTTGTCGATATAAAGAGCAATATTTACTGTTTTTATACGATGTCACGAGTGTGGATGTAAGTGTGATAATTGACCATCATGACGATCAAAACCGATAAAATTGTGGTTGCCAGTAAAAAATCGCATCACCCTTCAGATGATCGCTTGGAATCAATTGAGCCCTTCGTCATACAGAAATATCAAATACTTAAACGAAGATTTGCAGTCTAAATTCATTGCTAACTTGTTTTTCCAGGTCGCCAGACAGCTGTACAGTATAAATTCTGTGAACCAATCACAGGAGACAGACCTTGCATCGGTGATGAAATAGTAGCCTCCCTTGGTGGTCACTCACTTATACCTTCAGAACTGGAGGTAAAAAATTGTAAATGTCCTACCGATGATCCTATGCACTTGAAGCAAATTGTTACATCCGGGTTCAGAAAACGTCAAGATTACGTCTGCTCAATGGTGAGTTTTAAATATCCTTTTTTGAAAACGAATAAACAAAGTGGAGATGGGATAAATAATGTAATACATATTGAAGCAATTATCATTAAGTGACTTACTTAACATATTGAGACATCTACAAACGAATGGAACCATGAATGAAAATAAAACTTGATCAATCAATAAATCAATCAATAAATCAATCAAGCAATCAATCAATCAATCTCAACAGATCGACAAATGAATCAGTCAGTCAGTCTGTCTATGTATAATAGATCCCACTTCCACGAAAATAAGTTTTGTAGATATGTCAGCTATCGATTTGTATTTAATTATAATCAAAATATGATAATCATTGCTTTCAGCCGACCTGCAATGTAAACCGTAGTGGGCCACAACAGTGTATGACCCTCACGAACCTCAGTCAAAGAAGATCTCAAACCTTGGAACACCAGTGCGAGTGCCCGGATGGAAAGATATGTCGAATTCAACCGGGTGACCTCATGAATGCTTCCGCCGACCAGCCCGTTAACGGATATTGCCGAAGGTTATAATCATCATCCCGAGAGTTGACGGATCTTTATTCATTCCGGTTGTGACTGCCTTAGGATATTTGTGAAAATCTCACAATAAACTTCTTTTATCTTTTATTGCTCAAATAATTACAAACAATGCAGGTCAAATAACAAACCAGTATTACATTTTGTGTGAACAAAATTTACAAACTGATTTTTTTTACGTATTTTTATCGGCTACAAGATACTATTGTATATTGACTGCACATAGGTCCAAGAGGTATTGTCATACGATCTGAAATCTAGTCAAAATGTGTGTTTATATTTTAAATAGCGGCCTTCTAACTTACATTTTATAAATAATTACTACGCAGACAACTGCGTATTTTGTGAAGATAATTTTAGCAAAATATGTTAATTATATTCGTTATCTCTAGTATTATTGGAATTAATTATTAAATTATTCTTATTAAATCAATCATTACACCCAGAGTTATTATCATACCTTGTCTGGCTCCATTATTGTATAAACAAGTTTATATTTTTTGTTTTTGTTCATATAACTACTTAAGTGTTTAGTTTTACCCAGTTTATCCTAAACACAAATAGAAACCTTCTGCCATATCATGGCTTCAAAGTAAAGCATGTGTGTTAACCATAACCAAATGCCTTCATACAGCTCCCACCACTGAATCTGTAGAATACTCAACTTCAGCTCATTATAACACGAATGACATATTTATTAAGGCCTGCTGCTTTCAAATGTCTCAATTTTTATTTGTGATAAATTTACATGCTTTTTTAAGTGACAGAATCGATACACTAAAAAATATATACATATATTTTCGGTATTTGGTTTATTTTCTTCTCGTGAGAATTTATGTTTTTTTCATTATTATTGTATGATTTATTGTATATGATATAGTGTATGTGTATATACAATTGCCTTGGCTAAGCTTTAACCTAATAAATCTTTATTGGCTAAAATCGAAAAAATGTGAAATTAACTGAGTGTGATAAATAAAACAAATTGTGCAAAAAGAAAAAAAAAGTGTTACAGATGAAATGACAAACAGGTATTTTACAAAAATTTGTCCCGTTTATATTTCTTGCTGAATAAATGTATACATACACCAACAGACACAATGCGTCATTTCTCGATTCGGAGAAAGAATACATGCTAGAAAAAGTTCAAGGCAATATAGTCTTGTAAGACTTGCCTCCCCTTGATCTAGCTCAGATAACTGTACAATAAACCTAACCTCTTAGCTGGCATAAGACCACCATATTAATTTGCCGTAAGCCGTAATGTTAACGTTTGGCCCCACAGCTCCCTCCCAAACTTTCGTTGAGCGAAAACCTCTTGCACATACTTTAATCGGTCCTTTTGGAGTTTCCGGTTCAAATCTTGACAGGTGATGACCGGCAAACTCTTGAGTTACAGATCCTGCCAAGCCGGTTCGGAATATAAACAACAGTCCAATTACCCCTCCATCAAATGGTGATAAATACACAAAATCCGACCAATTTAGGCTATAATATAACATTGACCAGAAACCTCCACTCAATTACATCACATCAATACCAAATATTCCACAAAAAACAAATTCCCAGGGCCAGAATAAATAAAACAAGACTACACACCATTTTTACTGAGAACTATATTAGACAAAACAGAAGTGAATCATAGTGGTCTTACGGCAGCTGCTCGGTAGCACTCCATGTCGGAACATCCCTCGGTCATTTCCGTCACGTAAATAGAATCGGGCGAGAAGGGGGTCATTTCCGTTTGGCATTCACGGGAGGTAACTCGCATGGATTCACTTTCATCATATGACTAAGTTATCCCATGTTTATTTGTTTGAGTGGCATTTAGAAGTTGATAACATAATAAGGGGTGATAGGGATGATAACATAATAAGTAAGACTTTATGGATTTTCAACTTCTGGGGTTATTCATATTCATACAGTCAGGTAGATGCAAGAAGACTTTATTGATGTTAAAACTAATTTGTCAAATAACGGGG
>JARFOD010021089.1:0-10973 GCA_031763545.1 Mopalia muscosa
TGACCAGAAACCTCCACTCAATTACTTCACATCAATACCAGATACTCCACAAAACAACAATTCCCAGGGCCAGAATATATAAAACAAGACTACACACCATTTGTACTAAGAACTATAGGGTGACAAAACGGTCTTAGGCCATATAGGTGAAGAGCAGTATTATGAGCTTCCGGTTTGTCATCCTCGAATATAGTTCTCAATACAAATGGTGTGTTGTTTTTTTTTTCTTTTTTCTTATTCTCTGGGAAATTTGTGCATGGAGTATTTTGTACTTGAGTGCCAAAATAATGTGAAATAATTGGGTGGAGGTTCCTGGTCAGTAATATTATATACATTTGTTATATTTAGCACCAATTGATGAAGGGGTGATTCGGTTATTCTACATATTCTTGGTAAGCCCTATCACACTGTTGGCTATGTAGCTAAAAAATCAACGGTGATACTTGTCAGGACTTCATTTATGTTAAACTCCAAAAGGACAGATTAAGGTATGTGCCTGGCGCCTTTCGCCCAACGAAAGTTTTGGAGGGAGCTGCGGAGCCAAGCGTTAACATTACGGCAAATCAATAATAACCATGGGGCATACTGACACTTTAGAGAATGATAAA
Source organism: Mopalia muscosa (assembly GCA_031763545.1). Taxonomy (NCBI): domain Eukaryota; kingdom Metazoa; phylum Mollusca; class Polyplacophora; order Chitonida; family Mopaliidae; genus Mopalia; species Mopalia muscosa. Next base: position 609 of record JARFOD010021089.1, read on the forward strand.
GTTTTCGCGGGCCAACATAGATAAACTGCTCTCTATATCAGACCAATGCTGGACCAGTACAGACAAACGGTAGAGCCTACGTCGGAATAGTCACAATGATGCCAATATATCGGCCCTAAATAATGGGCTGCATGCATACCTCCGTCGACGTTACCTATATTGCTCAAAGTCAAAGTTAAATTTATATTCAGCTTTCAATGAAAGTCGCGGGTGGTGGGATGGAGCTCCATGTTGCCCTGGTGCTCTCAGAGCTAAAGGGAAACAGGAAGTCGATCTGTTTGTGGTGTCTGTATTGCGTCCTGTCTTTTTTGTCGGCAGTGGTGTCGAGGGGGGTTTCCTTCACCCATTGGGCTGGCACGTCGTCATATAAGTGAAATGCCCTTGAGTACGACGATAGCCCTATTAATTGTGCTAGAATCGCTCCGTGTGCGGCAAAAGCTATCGACAACGGAAAATCCCGTGCAATTAGTCGCCGAGCGGGAATCACTCGTGTGCGACAGCCTACAGGCTTTGTCAAGTTGAGAAAGATAGCTATCAAATGCATAGCATATGATATGCTCTGCATTTGATAGCTATCTTTCTCAACTGTGTGCATATGCAAGCAGTTGGTAGAAATAATTCTGTTTTCTGTCGCAAATCTAGTCTGTATAATCACAAGTTGTCTCCCTTATACTGACCGTAACCATATACAAGCTTCAATATATACATTTTTGTCTATTTCCACACAATGTAGTGACCAAATCCTAGGACATCCGTTTTATACTTAAGAAAAGAAACTGTATTCCTCTGTCCTGCGAATTTGCGGTTTTGTTTTCTCTCGAAAAACAACACACAACAAAAAAAACACAGCTCAATTTTAACTCCCCAGAATCGGAATTCTTTTAACTTCAAAACTGTGTGCAGTGAAAAGATCTTTCTGTTCTGGAAAGTTTGAATGCATGACATGTAGATCAGGGATCCGGATGGAATTGTATTATTAGGATTTTCATAAACAATATTATTTTCTATGAAAAAAGTGAAATAGGTACTGGCATAACGAGTTTGATAATTAATTTATATTCATTCATATACAAAAATCAGAATCCCTAACAAATTTCAGCGAAAATACGTGCAATATATGGCCATATAGTATCGAACTATAAAACATGAATTATATAGGCCTTATTCTATATCGGCCTATTAGGCCTATAATCCGTAACAATATTTCTCTTTTTGACGAAGGACAGCGAAGGTTAATAAAATTGTCTGATAACGTCATCTAATGTTTGTTTTCTAGCTCTACATGATTTCCTTTCGCTTCACTCTTCGATAGTCGAAGTCACCGCATGAAGACCCTCTTCAGAAATCGACAAAGCGCCACCTACTGTTCGCATTCCGAGCTTGACCTATTTCTCCATAATTATTGTGTCACTCCTATCCTTACGCAACTATTTGTCCGGACTACTTTTTAGAATTTCTACACGTAGTATCAGCCTAATAGGAAACGTCATTAAATAATGCGTTTATTTTATTTACGGAAAATAGTAATTATGATTTAAGTGACTGTAACTGGACCACGGTTCTCTGTGTTCTACGTTTTTTCCGGCTAAGAGTTTGGTACTACTTATTTGGTAATTTGCGGAGGTAGATTTTTATGTTGTAAGCAAGAGTATTTCCGCCAAAGTGCAGACAGCCTGTATGTCGTGTTTTCATCATGGACAATTAAGACATTCACAATTTGTTAAGACAACAAGTGACTTAATTTTATCCAGTGTTCATCTAAGGGAGGATATTTAGTAAGCTGACAAAAGCCACGCCATTGCACGTATGTGCGCTGACAGTCATGGTAAGTTTTTGTAAACTGTATAGACCTATTTTCCGTCAAGGTTGTGTTGTTGTTGTCATTAAATTAAACAGGGAAAAAGTTGACACTGCGAAAAAGTGTCAAAAACACTTCTCAACATTTTGTATCAACATGTTAGATAACCACAACTGGACTGTTTAAGCTTTTTGTGGTAATGGCATATAAAAGAAAAATAGGGTAATTTTCCAGTCCGATTTGCATGTACATAGCCTCGGGGAATTTAACTTTCCAACAACTGAATGGTGATTTATAGTAAACAAGTTACATGCAATCTGTTGAATGGATGCAGATGTCATGTTGACCGTAGATGCAAAATTCGGTTATAGTCAAATCATGTGGGCATGAAATTGTTGTTTTGCAGAAAGCTTACAGCCACGTGTGGAAAAAATGTAAAATTTCTTGCGACTGCTAACTTTCAGGTTAAAAAAAACACACAGAGGATATTTGCAATCATACAAGTTTAAACCATTCAAATAAACTAAAAACTGTTTATCTGATGTCCAGGCTCTGTTATTTGAACCAATGAAAATTTGTCTAGTTATTCTACGAGGCTCTTAAGATTGAGAAACCAAAAACTTGCTCAACCAATGAAATAAAAGATTTGTCTCTGCGGTCTGCAATATACAATACTATCACTTGAAATAGATGGACTTAAACTAGCAGGGTGTTTGTAGTTTATTTGCCCAGATCATCCCCCAGGATGAACAGGCCTAGCAGACAGTGGTCGCTCACGCTGTACCCTGTGTGAAGCCTGCTTTTCAATATGCATGTAGTCCAATGACTATTAAACTTTCCAACTGTTTATAATGCAAGGTTGCCACATGTGTATATTCTTACTACCAGTTACCTAAAATTCTTTAGGGTATTGCAGGGGACAAACAAGGGAATATAATGGCCTGATCACGGCAATCTGATTGACAGTGAATTCACCAGCCAAATTTTTCTGCCGACTTGAGCACACATACGTGTGGTGATTGATCCAGCGATCCAGAGTACTACTTCCCTTAAATTTTCTTAAAAAGCAACATAGGTCATGTCCAATTTGTCAGCTGGCAAGATTTAACAGAAATGTATTTACTCAGCAAAAGAAGATAGGAGAACAGTCAGAAATAATTGGAAAATAATTCCTGGAAGTAATAGTTGCCATTTTGTGTGCCATGCGAACGGCTTGGGCGAACATCATGGCTGTGTTGTAGCCTATTCATTAGTTGAGGTAGCTAGATTGGCGCACTCTGCACATATTATTTTATTGTTTACAGTACAATCTGGGTTAAAAATGCCCTAAAAGAATAACATTAGCTTTGGTAAAATATACAGCACGTTGATGCGATAATGTAATAAGGGCAACCTCGTTCTAAAAAAAAAACCTATATTGCATACGCCATAGATGTGCTTGTGTTTGACGTGCTGGTTTGCCCAACTGGAAATTTTTTGTATTCTCGCAATTTTCTGCAATTTTCAACATACCCTATAACTTCTATAGGTTGGGACACTCTAATTTTGGGACAGGCCACAAAATTAACTTGTAAGACCCACGGTGGTAAAGCCTATTTCTCTGTCCCAACTGCTAGAAGTTTTTGGGTATTTCGGTCTGACATAACAAAAACGGCCCATGGCAAAAATTAAAAAATAAAATAAAATTCCTTGCCAGACGTAAGATTTCACGCGACCGTGGGTCGCATGGTTGTATGATTTTCCAGGCGTGCTTACAGCTAGTGTACAAGATCCGTCACAATATGTCCCGCATATATATGAATATGTCACGCATATATATATGAATATATAGGCAGACAAAAGAAGTTAGGGCATCAAATACATGTTCTGAATTTTAAAAAATTCTCAGCTAGCATACTCTTTACCTAGGCATATGTTGCCTACAGTATCAGAACATTATATATTGAAGTTTCACTACATAAATCATAATCCATGTGTATATTATACAATATCTGACATTCGTCTCGTCCAAACTTAAGTTATAACCTGAAAGAGATATTTTTCTCAAAGTCGAAAATAGTTCCTAAATATGTCAAGTATTAGGCAGTTACAGCTAAGTTGTACTTCAATGATAACAATAGCAGGTCATTAACAATATTATATCGTAATCCAAAAATATTTACGCCTATATCATCAAATTTGTAACCTGAACAGCATTGCTTGGTGAAGTATTCCCTCATGCAGTGATTTTGAGAAAGCAACAGTTAAGTCACTTGGTTCTTTGACCTAATTACTTCACTTATTTGTGCGTATTTTCAGGAAACTACCAAAGCAAGCCAGCACAGTTAATCTTAGAAGCTCTGACATTATGATCAAGTCATTCCTTACATTGTTTACATGTAAAGCCATGTGAGACAAATCTCACCTATTGAAATATGCATTTTTTCGATACACATAACTGATTGGTTATGTGAAAAGAAATTGTACGGACGATCATTCTCATATCAGGCCTGTGCTGTTATAGCTTAACCACAAACTGTGTTTTATATAACCTCACAAAAAAATGAGGGCATAGTACTAGCAAGAGACCCACACACCTGCCTTTTTTGACAGGCAGATTTCTAAACTGATAATTTTTGTCCGTCGTCATATAAGTGAAATACCCTTGAGAACGACGTTAAACACAAATCAAACAAACAAACAAATCTAAACTGGTAAAAAAAAAAGAAAGGTAAAATTCTGAATTTTAACATGTGAAGACAGGGGAAATGGGACATTTTGTCAGGCAGATTTCTAAAAATCATTAAAATGTACAGGGAGATGGAAAATGTAGACAGGCAGAATCTCTCAAAACATTACAGGGATTTATAACAGGCAGATGTCCAATCCTGGCTAAGACACTGTCAGAGGGATTAATATAATACATGTACATGTATAATGTATTTTCTGGTTTAAACTATAATAAAAAGTCCAATACCCTATAACTTCTATTACTTCGGACACTCTAATTTTTGGACAGGCCACAGAAATAACATGTAGGACCCCCTGTGATGAAGCCCATTTCTGTCCCAACTGCTAGAAGTTATAGGGTATGCATTGATCTGTAGTTGTTGTGCACTCATTTGTCTGTGGAGACTATTGTTTTCTGTAGAAACTACAATGTATTGAAGGAGCTATGAATTTCATCCATAATACAATTGTGTGTAGTAGTCATGATTGCTTAAGGAGTATTGATTTTCTTCATCTTAAATATCTGATCAGTTTATCTGTTTGTATAAGGGCAGAATATTTTTATGAACATGTATTTGTATTGTGTGCAATGATTCCAGACCCGCCCACAGAAATCAAAAGTTGTGGCGTCCAACATGGTCATTTTGCTTCGCTTTTTTTTATTAACTAGGTGTCTAATTTTTACAGTTTCCCTATATGTTGACAATATATCTCTTGCATGTTAAAGTTTCTTGAAACACGGTGTCCAAATCAGGCAATTGTTCAACTCAGAGTGTCCAAAGGACGGGTGGACATTCCTTTGCCTATTGTCTAAGCCAACCTTCTTGGCTGTATTTCCCATTATTTACTCGGATCAAAATTATTTTCATGCTGTGTTTTCTTCCAATTGAAAAAAACAAATGCTGCAACAGCCATGCGGCAGCTGTGTATACAGTAATATTCAGTATGTGTTGTTCATTCAAACTATTAAGACTTAAAGCTACATTGAATTAATCCATATCAACATTTTGTATTTGGCAGTTAAACTATTATACGTATTTAGTTTCACAAATAAAAATTTCTTTCCATGTCTCAAGGCTTTTTCTTTTATATCTGAAAATATTTAGTAAAACTTCCATTTCAAGTTTTCAACAGTCGAAATGGGTTTCAGGAAGTCTTAAAAAAGGAAAACTGCAAACTTTTTCCATGAGCTCTGCTGTGGCATTCTCTGCAGAAGGGTGTTAAACACTGCTGCTTGGCTTCTATTCCTGCAACCTGTATGCAGAGACTTGAATTGGGTACATACGGCTTTTAGTGTTATTTATGACGGATGGCAGTGCTGTTACTGAATAAAAACAAATAAGAAAACTTTTACTGCTTTTTACATAGTGCAGGCCACCTGTATTTTTACTAGTTTAGTACTGGCCAGTGGGTACTGCCACCTATCACTGACAGAACACCCTTTGTCTAATATTGCATACCTTGACACATACTTGTATCTACATGTATAAGCTGCTACTTAGTAACTTTGGATCACTGAATTGAATCGAAAGAATCCAGAATCCCCCAAAAATAATCCAGAATCTAACGGAAGTGGAAATAGGCCGAATTGTGACAGCCCTGATGATGGTATAACTGAATATTTTTAAACATCGTGTAGTCTTCATGTCATTGTTGCAGAAAAGATCAACTACATGTATCTTATAACTTCTAGCAGTTGGGAAAGAGAAATAGGCTTTACCACAGGGGGCCATACATGTTATTTCTTTGGACTGTCCCAAAATTAGAGTGTCTCAACTTATAGAAGTTATAGGGTATGTAGTAAGACCACTTTTGCTCTAAGTGAATCAATTTTGCTAGGGCCTGTGGACTTTGGTGATTGATAGAGTGTGAGCTCACTAATCTTTAAGTAAGTTAAGATTCTGAATTAACGATTTCCACCTGTTATTTTAATAATTTTTAGAAGTCTGCTTGTCGAAAAATGACAGGGGAACAGGTCTCTAGCTATAAAGAGTTTGATCATATTCATTTGATTGAAGTCGGCATGGTCTCAATCGAGCGGTCCAAATTATCTGATTCAAAAAAATATTTAAAAAGGTAATTAAAACCTTTGTTTAAAAATTAAGGGATCAAGAACCTGCTCTAACTATGGTTGTGTTTTTTTCTCACAATTTGTGAGAATTCAACATGAAAAAACAGTTACTTTTGACATCAATAATTAAGTAAGATACTGCCCTAATGGATTTTTTTTAGCTGTGACAAAAGTTGAAAAGTATATACATTTTTTTTTATAAATCTTCCTGGACTATTTCTGCTACTATACACATTAAATACTCTAGGATCTGTTCTAAGTGAATGTTAATCTTTTCATTTTATTGTAAACCCTTAATGTTTTGAATCAATTGACCCAGTTTACTGACCTGATTATTGTGGCCTAGATAGTAAAAAATGCTTAAATAGATCTATCCAGAAATGTAGGTAAGTACCTATTTAGTACCCTTAAAATGAAAATTTCGCACAAACTCTGCATTTTTCTACATGTTTGTCAAGGCTGGTACAGTAGTAAGGGATAGAAGCCTGTAGATATGATATCTGATCAATTTTAGTGACTTTTCTATATTAAATAAACAAAAAAATGATCAAATTCATTGCTTTTTTAACCAATTTAAAAAATTCCCCAAGCAGGTACTTGTTGTCAGGGACAACCAAATCTTTTTAAGCAGTTTCTCGGGTTTTGAGCCTGTATTAAACTTTTTACACTCTTTTGATGACATGCCAACTACCAAAAACAGCAATTAAAAACAAGAAGCTACCTTACCTTTATCAGGGGTAGAAATCTTTCATATTGACAGCCGGAAATTTGTCCTACAGCTTCAGAATTTGCTGGACGATTTTGTTTTTTTGTCAGACATTTTTTTGCATTAACTAATGAAGCCATCTTCTAAATGTCCATCCACAATATCCTCTTATTTAATTAAAGATAACAAATAGAAAGTTAACTAGTCATATTTTGTCATTTAAAAAAAATATATTAACTTTTTATCGCTATAATCATTTGCCTCAGACAGGCCATTCAATACGCCACTTAGCCTTGAACATATGCGTTTTGTTGTTGTAAGCAGAAACTACTACGGACCATGTATATGAGGGGTTTATCTAGCTTCTATTTTTTTTCAGCTTAATTATCTCTGATTTCATTTACAATCCCTCTTTTTTTTTCGTGAATGTAAAAGAAAACTTCAGAATACCTGAAATACCCATTATCGATACATACTCATTACCTTATTCCCATACTCCATACATGGAATTGTCTCAATGTTTAAATGTTAGGAGTGAATCTAAGCGGAAGAAGTTTGTATCTTATAGATTTATGGTAAATTGCCATAAATCTATAAGATATAAACTTCTTCATTATACATTACTGTAATGTATATGACAGTCTAACATATGTCGTGATAACACAATGTCTGAGATACAGAAAAAGTTGTTTTCCATATTTTGCCCGTCTTGTCGGCATTTAGATACACATTTAGAGCCCTGTTTATGTTTTACCTCAAACTGTTTTGGTTGGTTGGGTTTAATATGGGAATTAAAAGAATTATAAATAAAAATTATGAACCAAATTGTTTGGACATGCAATTACCTTCACTTAGCTAAATGTACCTAAAATTACCGACTACATTTACCGTGTTTCTGGGTGTTATGTTCCAGGCCTGTACTCTTGGGGTGAAGGGTCAGAACGGGGTATCTCAGGTATATGAGTGAGTCACAAGATGTGTCTCTGGCAATCGCAGGGGTAGGTCTCACAAGGTTTTCTCTCGGTTTTCCACCGTAAAAGGGCAAGGAACAGTGTGAAGTAGTTAATTGATTGTCATAAAAGTGAAATACCCTTGAGTACGACATTAAACCCCATCAAACAAACAATCCTTCTGGTTTTCCATGGTAATAAGGCTGTGTTCAGTGTGAAGTGGACAATCCATTGACATATAAGTGAAATACCCTTGAGTGGGGCGTTAATCCCCAATCAAACAAACAAAATAACTGAAATAAAGTTTGCATAACCATGGGGAAACTCCATCCTGTCCATTCTCCTCAACATCACAGGGTTATATAGAATTTTATAGAACGTAATGGACATTTTTAGCTGGGATGTGGTGTAAATCCCTAATTAAACTCTCAATTTCATTTCCTTATCTTTGTGATTGGTGAATTTTATTGTAATTGCAGTTGGCACAAACTTATTGTATAAGCTTAAGCTTATACCAGAAGATTCCAGTGCATCAACTGGACCAACCCATTATGACATTACTCATTTATACATGAAGTACAGTACATATAAAACCAACACCGGACCACAAAGTAAGCAACTGTTAAACTAAAGCCCACTTTGTATTCTCTGTTATATACACAACCAGTATACATGTAGTCATAGCAATAGGGGGCAATGTCTACAACTTTTAGTTTAGTAAGCTTATTCATTGATATTTCTATAAATTTCTGAAGGGATGAGGGTCTAGTGTGGGACTTTCGTATCTCAAGTTAATATGTATTGCTGCATCACAATATAAAAATAAATGTTAGTATATTTTATTTACTGTGCTTTAATGTTTTTAGGACAAAACTATAGATTTTCCTCTAAAAAACATGTTATCTCCTGGCGGTGGCTTACTGGTTAATAGCCTGTCTGACTTCTGATCCTCCTTTGATGTTGCTAACAGTATCGCTCCCTGTTATATGAGAGAGTCATACATGAAAGAGGTGGCTCTGGCAATCATGAGGTGGTGTTGGGGATTTCCGCATGATTTTCCACTAAATTTTAATATGTTTTAAAGTCAGATGATTTGTTTACAAATTACTGCTTAAGACAAACGCCTGAAATTTCTAGTGAACCAATGACTCGATCCTTATTTTGAATCGGTTAACTATGGGAAGATCCTGGCCTCAGGGGTTTTTAAAGACACTTTTTCATCGGGAATATCCCGATGCATAAATACTAAATATAAATAAAACCAACATGTTGGTTTTATTTATATTTAGTATTTATGCATTTTGTGTGTTGAAGGCGCGCTAAAAATAGTTTATTCAATATATTCTAAATATTGTCTAACTGTTTAGAGAATGTTTCATTTGAATCTTAAAGAATGTGACAAATGTATCTTAAAGTTTCATAGATTGATTCTGTACACCCCTGTCATGTAGGTTAGGTTTTTTATCCTTTAAAAAAGTACACATGAACCTGTGTTTTTTATCCTTTAAAAAAGTACACATGAACCAGTGTTTTTTATCCTTTAAAAAAGTACACATGAACCTGTGTTTTTTATCCTTTAAAAAGTACACATGAACCTGTGTTTTTTATCCTTTAAAAAAATACCCATGAACCTGTGTTTTTTATCCTTTAAAAAAGTACACATGAACCTGTGTTTTTTATCCTTTAAAAGTGCACATGATCCTGTGTTTCTTATCCTTTTCAAAATACAATTGAAACTGTAGTTTCTATCCTTCTTAAACTACACTTGTATCTGTTTTTCTTGTTACATGTATTTAAAAGCCCACACAAACCTGTGTTGGTTATTTAAAACATGATGAGCCTGTGTTTTTTCTGTATCATTTTAACGAAAGTTCTGTGTTTATTATCTTTTTGTAGAAAGCACCCATGAGCCTGTGTTTTGTATCTTTAAAAGTCCACTTTACCCTGTGTTTCTTGGGTTTTAAAAGGCCAGATGAACCTGTGTTTTGTATCTTTTAAAGCACACATTACAGTACTTCTAGAAGCTAACTTCCCATGTCAGACGCGGATTAAACGTTTTGCACAACAGCACTCGGTTGATTTAAAAACCTTAATCGCGTGACTGTATGGAACTTTCAAGCAGAATGCGTAA